>NQII01005386.1:47336-90677 GCA_002778355.1 Clitarchus hookeri
CGAACAATACGGAGCATACGTATAAAAGGGAGGGAGTTGTCTCGAGAGCTCGTGTGTCAATTATAACTTGTTCCAGCAATAATAAAACTAGAGATTTTTCTTGAACTCTCAATCGCCATGTGTTGATTCATTAGTAAATTGGACCTTTAGGCAACAGTGTCAACACCTTCGTCCAAACCACAGCTTTGGTAGTTGTCAGTACCTATAGGCCATTCACAGTTTCTTCACACTTTTCTGAAGCCCTGTTAAGGTTCTACTTCCTTGATATTCATCCGCCTCATGCAAACAAAACTTATCCAAGGCAAGAAAAATACACCAAAGGGACAACGCACCGCATTCGTTTGCACTCAGTTCAATAATATTTTCCATACGAACTATTTCTTACTAGGCATTACCAACCCACCTATTTTCACACTGGTTTCATCCGTATTTATTATAGATGAAATATTATAATTTATAGACAGAATATAAGTAACAGTTCAATTTAACCAAAAAAAAGATACTATTTCGTTAACGCAAGTGCAAAACGCTCGAGATACATGATATATACAGGAAACAACCAAACACATCAACCATGGGGTGACTTTTTCAAAGGTTTGATTCCAAAAGTGTGAAAATACCGCGAATAGAATATGGCTCTGTTATGGCTTGTTTGTTTGTGGTGTCATTGTGTGGCTATCTAGGTAACTCACACTAACCATCGCTGGGGCCACGGTGACTGAGCGGTTAGCCTGCTCGCCTCCCATCAAGGCGAACCGGGTTCAATCCCCGGCTGGATCACTCCCGGATTTTCGCACATGGGAATGCGGGAATATCGGGGATCTGCCGTTTCCCCCGCCCTTGCATTTCGGCGCTGCTCCATACTCACCTTAATCAACCTCATAGGCTCTCAAGACCTCGCTGTTAAGAGCCGCCCAAATCTCTTCACTCACTCACTAACCATTGCTCATTATATTTCCTATGCCCGGTGCACGAGTTAACTTATCTCTGTAATTATGCTTATAGGGTTTTCACTGCAAACAGAGCACTTTTGAAACCCCTGCTTAAGATATACTTGTATGCACATTTCATATTCTTCCACAATATGTGAAATTAACACTGCTATTGGCCTGATCACTTTATTCATGCGTAGGCCAAGTAAAAATGTGGAATTATAAAAAAATTATATATTTCAAAATTTTTCTAATTCGTACACTGTTATGCATTAAAAAACACAAAGCAAAAGAAATCATTTTGGTATTTATAAATGTATACGTAACACTTTTAATGCGACGTTATACGAAGAATTAACTTTATCTTCGTCGTAACCAACTTTACTGGGCTCATGCCAGTCAGTGTACCCGTTAAAATATATGGAGGTAAAGACAGTGACCTTTTTCAAAGGTTAAATTAAAAATTCCTCAATTAACCCTAAACAACCTAAAGAAGGAAGTGTACCGTATCGTTAATAAATAAATCCCGTAAAATTTCGAAAAAGTACTGGAAAAAAATTATTCAGAGATCTTTGTAAAATTACGGACACTTCGCTTTTTTTTTTATCAGTAACGGACATTTCGTTAATTTCACTGCACTTTCCGTGAATTAACGCAACTTCTCCGTAAATTTACTAGTTAACTACCACGCTTTTGTGACAAGCAAGCAAAAGTAACTTTCCCAGTTCATAGTAATGTTTGAGTGTTTGAATTGTTGTTAATTGTTACAGTTAATTTGTGCTATTGTTTGATTCGAATAAATAGGTTTAAGTGACTAGAGGAGCCTAATTCCCGCAGGGACGATAACTTTCTGGTCGTAACTGTGAAGAAAGCTTCGTGTAGCCTTCGCATTGTCCGTTTCCGGAATTTGCATCTTTAATGAATACGGTATGAATGGACCTCCTTTCCATTTTTCGTCATTACGGAGCGCAGTTCCGTACATTAACAGTACATTTCAACAAACAAAACTTAAAATAACCGTGAGTATATATATATATGTATATGGATATTTCAAACTACAACTGCGTAAAAAATAACACATCAAAATCTTGTATTGCTGTCCGTATTTAAATATTTTTTCTTGTAAAAATATGTTAAAACTTTTTACGTAAANCACATCAAAATCTTGTATTGCTGTCCGTATTTAAATATTTTTTCTTGTAAAAATATGTTAAAACTTTTTACGTAAAATATCTGGAAGTATACTGCAGCCTGTTTCACTCACTCTCGGCCAAGGTGACGTCACAGTAAGTTCTTGAAGTGGTTGTTATTAGCATCAATGAATGCCTGCACACGCAATTCTATTTACTGAAGGCATGGGGAGTCAAAGCGTCAATTTCCCGCCGAATGCTGTCTTGCAGTTCCATGATAGTCCGAGGTTTGATTTTCTCTTTTAGCATGACCCATAGGAAGAAATCCGGTGGGTTAATGATAGGCGATGTGGGTAGCCAAAGTCCTTTAGAAATGAAACGATCTTGAAACAAGGACACAAATTCTCTCATACTGGTCTTGGAAATGTAGCAAGTTGCGCAATCCCACTGAACATGGCAGTACGGAGTTCCACGTCATCAGATTCACAAACTCTTGGAAGATTCCCACTATTGTATTGGAATAGATGAGCCATAAATGTGGCGCCTTGATTNCATCAGATTCACAAACTCTTGGAAGATTCCCACTATTGTATTGGAATAGATGAGCCATAAATGTGGCGCCTTGATTAAGAGCACCACGCTCCTACGTTCTCATCACGAAGGGGTGTTTTATGCACAGTGTGAGGATTCTCCATAGCCCAAAGGCAAGTATTCTGGAAATTAACGACCCCACTGACATGTAACCACGCTTCGTTAGAAAACTACGTGTAGTCGAGGATTCCTGGATATTCACTGACAAACTGCTGGAACCAATAACNCATCAGATTCACAAACTCTTGGAAGATTCCCACTATTGTATTGGAATAGATGAGCCATAAATGTGGCGCCTTGATAAAGAGCACCACGCTCCTACGTTCTCATCACGAAGGGGTGTTTTATGCACAGTGTGAGGATTCTCCATAGCCCAAAGGCAAGTATTCTGGAAATTAACGACCCCACTGACATGGAACCACGCTTCGTTAGAAAACTACGTGTAGTCGAGGATTCCTGGATATTCACTGACAAACTGCTGGAACCAATAACAACAATCGACTCTTTTCGCTTTATCGGGTGGGGGGGGGGCGGTGATTGTTACAAAGCAATANATTCCTGGATATTCACTGACAAACTGCTGGAACCAATAACAACAATCGACTCTTTTCGCTTTATCGGGTGGGGGGGCGGTGATTGTTACAAAGCAAAAACAATATTCGCATGCAACCTTGCTTTTTTGACAGCTTGTTGACACGCATGTGTGGAAAATCCCATTTTCTGCGACAGTCTACGTAACACTTCTTTGATGAAGCCAGAAATGTGTTTCCTACTTCCTGAGTCGTTGCGTCTGGCAGTTTTGGATGTCCTCCTTCATGCACTTCCAACAATATTCCCCTTGTTTCCCACTTCTTCTCTAAATATTGAATGGAAGACTTGTAGGCGATTCCCGGCCTCCAAAATGTGCAATAAATTGTCGCTGGCGCGTCTTTATGGAATCGTTTTCCAGTGGATGTGGACAACCTGCTCCACTGAGTACCGACTCGTAGTGTACCCGAACAAACACGAAGCATTATCATCAGGAACAAGAATAGCAGTAGGAACAAGAACTCAGACTGAACGCACACGTCCATGTAGGTGGCATTTAATGGCCGAATCATCCACGCATACTATACGCGCATTCCCACGCAATGGCAAGAGAGAATGTGGCGCCACTTCTAATGACGTCTCCGTGCATTTCCATACACCAAGGTATGTCCGTAGCACATTTCATTGGGTTATAACAAATAGTTCTATATTTATGAACAAATATCAGGAACCAAGAGCAAGTGAAATAATGAGTACCGCCGAATGAAGGACTTCTCGAGCCTAAGAATGTCAAATATCGAATTCCAGTTACTGCACTGGACTGTAAGCAATGCCGCGTGCTCTAGGCCGCACAGCCCAGGGTCTCAATTCCTGAGAATGTCCGAACAATTCCTCTAGAGGAATGACGCCATTCCTGTATCAGAAAGATTAAAGCCAATTTTTAAACATTCGATAGCGAGATTGTACACCCGAATTGAGCCGTGGAGCGATATTAATCCGGCAGCAAAGCAGCCAGAATCGTTATTCCTCTCTAGATGTGTTTGTTAATACTGTATGGCGTAGGAACCTTGAAAATATACACTTGTGTGTGGTTTAATCTAAAAAAGAATATTTAATTAATTAGGGTAAAAACTATGTCCGTTACTATGCATCAAATTATAAGACTTTGTAATAGCCTAACTATCTAAAAAAACTATAAACATAGGTAGTTTTAAAATGGCACAAAACATTGATAGAAGTGCTACGATTTTCAAGTAAACTACAAAACGAAACAGCTGAAACATAAAACAAATGATAAAATCATTTTTGCAAGAAAACTAATTGTCAAAAGTTGCACTGAAAATTGTAACGTAAGCTAGGCATGATAATACTTTGTTTATCTAATCTTAGGAATGGCCCACTACTAGAAACATTATCCAGCCATACGCCAGTGTGAATCAAACCGTAATGAATTTGCTTTGACAGGAGAATATTTGTGAAGAACCTAAAATACACTAACGTTCGTGAAAAATACAACACCTAAAAGGATACATGTGACTGAAATGAACTTTATACCACAGATTAGGTACATGACAATAAACAATTTATTAGAATTACAGAACTGTACATGATCCGTGCTCATGAGAATTCAGTATGGTGTGAAGCCCCCACGCGCTGCAATCAGGGCCCCTAAACGTTGTGGCATGGAATCAAAGAGGACCTGGATATGTTCTTGGGGAATCTCCCTCCACGCGGTTTGTATGCGAGTCCACAAAGTATCAACAGTGGTTGCTGGAGGACCGTGACGAACAAGTCACCGACCATCCATATCGCAGACATGTTCGATGGGTGACATGTCAGGCGAACGTCAGGTCAGGGAAGCAGCGGTACCCGTCGTTCATTGAATAAGGCTTGCACATTCCTCGCCACATGTGGCCGGGCATTTTCCTGAAGAAATATGGCACGTGGAGTTGCCTTTTGACGGAGAGGCAGTACCTTGGGCTCTAAATCCTCTCTGATGTAGTGGTTGCTGTTCAGATTGCCCTCAATGCGTAGGAGTCGCGATCGCATGTTGTATCCAATGGCGCCCCAAACCATCACACTGGGCGTTTGTCCGCTATGCCGCTCCACAATGCAGGCTGCCAGATTGCGGTCACCTCTGTGGCGTCTAGCATGTATACGGCCATCACTGTAGGACAGGTTGAAGAGGGACTCGTCCGAATACACTGCATTTTGCCACTCAGCACGCCAGCAACGGCGTTCACGTGCCCATTGCAGTCTGAGGCGTTTGTGGTTTCTGGGCAGTGGAAGCCAACGCAATGGCATGCGTGCCATCAGTCCAGCCAGCAGCATACGGCGTCGATCCGTCGACGCAGACAGGTCCACACCCGTTGCAGTGCTCCAGTGTTGAGCCAACACTCTGGACGAGGCTGTACGGCGACAGCAGACATCGTCACAGCATTCCGACGAGAGGTGGCGTACATTGACGCATCTCATGCAGCCTATGGTATTTCCCGCCTGCCTCATCGCTGGCAACGAACCGTGGACAACCTCGGAGACTAATTTTAAGGATGTTAAACAGCTTGTACACGTACAATACGTGCCCGTTAAAATTAGTGTATACAGGATGTACGAGAATAAATCAATTAAACGGTGATTTCAAGTAGCCAAGTTTGTCTCTGTTCCTTGCCGGGCATTCCTGCATCCATACCACATATAGTGTCAATTTTCAAACGTATTTGTCGTACACTTTCACCTGTACATAGTACATTTCCTGGAATATATCATTTTCGGAAGATAAACCATATTTGCCATGATATCCGAATCGGCCCTCGTGTGTGTATGTGTGTGTATATATATATATATATATATATATATATATATATATATATACATGCACGCATACATATTTAACACCCTGAAGGTTTGTGGAAAAATTAAAATTTATAGAGACTCGCGAAATACACGAAAACACACTCTTATTAATTTACTCATACTTTTTCTCTTCTAGCATCGTTCTTCTCTTCAAAGGGCACCAAGTATTTTCTGTTTTAATGAGATATTGTGAAAGGTATCTGACAAACGCCTAAAATCATTTAGCATGTACTGCTTTAAAGAACCCAGTTTCCCTTTCGTTACACTGAAGAATGTCGTCACTAACTTCTACTGCTAAATATCTTAAGAATGTTTTAATACGTTATCATAGCCGTCTCGAATGAGCTATGACAAGTTACGAACGGATTTAAAACCGGAACAAATTATGAATCACTGGCNCGTTATCATAGCCGTCTCGAATGAGCTATGACAAGTTACAAACCGGATTTAAAACCGGGCCGAATAAATGAACTGATATACTGGATCCGGCGTCTGTGGCAAGCCATTTGGTAATCGTCTGATATTCATATACGTTATGACTCCCCGTGTAACGGAACACGGACTCGACAGAAAATAAAAACATTGTTTACAAGAATAGTTCGCAAGAGTGATACCTAACTGATGTACAATATGACTTAAAACTTTTGTACACTTGAAATTAGCATTACTTAAACGAGTTTACGTAGTTTTTTGTACATTACATTTCAATGCTCACATCTCCACTAGAAAAAAATTATGACGGACAGAGGAACCGTTAGCCAGTGAGACGAACCAGGGTGTCATTATAAACGCGCAGTTGCTACATAAGTGAAGGGAGCTCGATTTCAGCGTCTCCTCTCCTCCCGTAAATTCCGTCAGTTGCCGCTCCCAAACAGCATCATCTTGGCCTCTTTCCAAGGCATGTGTCACCGTGCCGCAAACGTAACCGCTGTTTAGGTTCACTGATATGTCGCAAAACACTGTCACAACGGTACTGCGGGCTTGCCAACCACAGGAAACTAAACCTCCGAGCCAAAGAGGTTTTACACAGAAGAAGAATTTTTATACTTAAATTACTCTTTGCATCCGACGAATAGACTGCGCCCCCGCAGATTTATCAAGGAGCGCTCTTTTGAGGTTATTTAGTACAACTAGCATAGCACTTTCCTTTCTTCCGAATTATACGTGCTGAATGAGTGAAGAGATTTGAGCTGCTCCTAACACCGTGGTCTCGAGAGCCGATGAGGTGGAAGCGGGGTGAGTATGAAGCAGCGCCGGAATCAAAGGGCGGGGGAAACGGGAGATCCCCGAGAAAACCCGCTGACCAGTGGCATAGTTCAGCACGATTCCAACATGCGGAAATCCGGGAGTGACCCCACCGGGAATCGAATATATGTGCTGGTATACGTGAAAGTTCAAAATAAAAGTCCTTAAGTTCCCACCTTGTAAGTCTGCAACAGCATGTCTACATCAATAACGCTTTCCAATCATAAGACTCGCCTGAACAAAATTCGAATACTCCACGTTCATTAAAAAAACAACAACAATAATATACACATTTCTTAGTAAATTATAAACATTAGGATTAATAAATGCATCGCTAATTCCGTATCCGACTCACATTCGGGAGATTGTCGGTTCGATCCCGGCCGGCAATGATTTTTTCCANATGCTGGTGCAGTTTCTGCATGTGCACCCTCCCAATTCTCCATCCTGTGTTTTCCTGTATAAATAGTATAGAGTTGTTGGTGGTCACATAATGACAAATGATAAATAAAATTACGGTTGTCTGAAAGAAAAGTTAGAAATATTGTTTGGCGATAGCTACAAACGCATGGTTAAGCTAAATACTGTAACTGTTGTGAGTATGAAAATATTTATTTTTATTTGTTTCACTGCACTGATCGCATGACAGAGTGAGTAAGCAATAATTCCATGTTTCATTACTCATTATCTCGTTTATAACACAGTAAAAATAGAAATGAAACCAAATTATATTTAAAAAACAAGCAAATAATATTTTTAATTATTATATTATTAATTTTTCTAGCTGGTATTTTGATGCGCCATATCCGTTTCAGCGACGACCGGTTCGTTCAAAGTGGAAGTTTTCATGCTTGGGACAACTTGAATTGTTCTGAAATCTTCGTGATCATTTTTCCTTTATTTAGTTTATGTTGCTTTCATTTACGAACATAATTACAAGCTAATGCATTATTGTGTTTGAAAATTACCTAGTGTACAATTAATAAATAATGTTGTCAATTAAATATTAAAATTAAAGTTATAAATAAATGTTGCACCAATTGTAATTGGATTGACTCAGAAGTTATATCACTTTCAACATCTCACTTTCAATTTTCACTCAAGAAAGTTGCAGATTTCATGTCGGTGCTGTACTGGCACTTTTGTAGGTTTTAGTGATTTTCCATTCAGTGTTTATATCCCTTTCTTTATTCTGCCTTTCTTGGTCCTTATCTAATTCGTAGTAACCAAGTAAAATATCCAAGTCTCGTGATCGCCTTAAAAACAAATAATCTTATCCAAGTGTTCGTTTTCCGGGGGAGTAAACATGTTTATAAGTAAGGATGTATCCGTACCCCAGATATCATTACGTTTAAAGGAACGTTAAAAAAACTTTTTGTTGCCACTTACGGTTCTCTCTGACCGTGCTGAATGGAAGTTGGACTGGCGATGACTAAATTTATTAAACCGATTCGGTTTCAAATGATTTGAAACCTATGTTAATCAGGGAGGTGCTTTGATGGAACTATTGCTTCGGCAGTGAGCCGTTGCAAGGCTTTGTTCTGTGTCACAAAGGCCGTAATATCCCTATTCTTCTGTTAAATGGCCGCCTTCCAGTGGCCCCTTATGTATGAAAAGTCCATCGTTGTCAAGTGAGGGGATTGGCATAGCGAGGCACTGCGCCTTCTTGTTGGAAAAAGACTGGGAATGCACCATCATTGTTCCAAACCATGGGCATAACGGTATCTTGGAGCATGCATCTTTCTGCATTTAAGTTGCCTTCGACCAAGATTGCTCACAGCCCAACTGTCGCAGGCAGGCGAGGCTCTAGGCGTGAATCCATAGTTACCCAGATCTGCTGGAGAAACATCAAATTAGAGAACACTGACCAAGCCACAAGATTCCTGGGTTCTTCATTATATGAAAAGAAACAAATGTGTCGCCAAGCGGTGAAATTGATTTTTGAAACGGCTGCAAAAAGGATAAAAATGTATAAAACAAGTTGACATCGGTTGAGGTAATTTTTATCTGAATTACATAAACATAAATAGAGCTTTAGGCCACATAATAGCTTATTGAAAGTAATGTAAAAATGTACCTTCAGTTTATAATAAATTGCTAGTTTTCCTTTTTTGTTAATATCCGGAACATATATATATTTTCAAATTAACCTTTAAAATTTCACAGCATTATTATTATTTTAATTACTGGGGTCCCAGGATTGTACTTTTTTTAAGNCCACAGCATTATTATTATTATTTTAATTACTGGGGTCCCAGGATTATACTTTTTTTTAAGACTCAATAAAAAAAAGTTATTCTATATTACAGCCATTGATCAAAACGGTATACAGACAGAAACAAGTAGCAAAAGGCCTCTTTAGTGTGGCATGCACAATGCACATGCATGACGGACGAATAATATCCGTTAAGTTTTCTGGGTGGCATCTGTTAGGTTTGCTGGTCCTCTGAAGAAACTGGCAGAATTCCCGAGCAGAAGTTGTTATAACAGGAGCATGTTGCCTCGGGTAACGCTGTTACACCCGATCCGACTTCATTCCCGGAATTCCATAACCAGAAGGTCCAGTGACAGCAACCCAAAAGCTACGGACTTTCCCGAACAGCCTTTCATGAAAACAAACGAATTTAATATAAATTTGAAAAAATTGGTAAATATGAATTCGTAAACAAGCATCAAACATTATGGTTTACTTACCGATGGCGATATCCTTGACAAATCACAGCATGAGTGTCGAAAGTAACCCAGTATTAGAAGATGAAATAAATTTGGCCGGTTGCATGGCCGACAAAATGTCCAAAAGGGACCAAAAATTATCGGCCTATCGAATTCCGAGACCGTAGATGATTACAAATCTTGTATGTTTGCCACTTATAACTGCGCAGTTATCGATTGGTCGATCATCGTGCAGCGAATCGAACAGGACATAGCACAATTTTATATCAATAAATTGCTCTGTTAATTTTATAACATAGATGATCAAAATATTTACAGCAATTTTATTTGAAAAATTATTTTTACTGTTAATTACCACAATGCTGCCTTGGTTTTCCATGTAGATAAACTGAATAAATTTTATCAAATGGTAAGGAAATACCATAATAAGTAATAAACAAGATGTGCCAAAAAATAAATTGGCACATGCCTACTCCTCCCCCGTAGACAGAACACATCTGAAAACTGGGCAGTGGTAACAACAAATCCCTGGGAAAATAAAATACAAATATTCAAGCATTTCTTATACCAACTTAAACTACTTTTCCAAACAAATGCCCCAATTAACCTACTACATCAGCAGGGGGCGTGGGCAAAGAAGCCCCTACAGAACGGTGAAGGACAACAATACTGAGCAGAGGACTTAGTACGATTAAGCAGTTTAAGACTAAAAACGACAAGTACAATAATAACACCAAGAATCATAATAGCAGAAACAGCCACAGTGCTGATAATAAAACATTGTCAGATTTTGAGGATTCGAGAGGACAGAGGAATTGGAGAACTTCATGTAAGTCAGTGCTATGCAGTTAGGAAGCAAGAATGCTATCAAGTTCTTTAACGATAAAGTTATCAACCGAAAGATGAGGTAATTTAGAAAAACGGGAAATACAGAGAAGTTAGGTTAGTATGATTTTGGGAATGTGAATTATGGAAAAGGATATGTGAAAATGAATAGCAGAATTTAGTGCACCAAATCCTCTGAATGTCTGGCTAACTATGTCACAATGAGTAACATTAGAAATAAAACCACTATCACTTAGTGGTAGTGTGACAGGCTGGAATATGAAATGACGATTGTAACAAAAACGACCCTCTTGTTGCAACTTCCCGTGAATCACCGTTTTCGTGTACAACGCACACAAAGGGCCATATGCAGAGATCTTCCTTTTCCACGAAGGCGTCCTTAAATCAAAAAGGAAGCATTAATTACAAGGCAAGAACCTCCCTTAATCGAAGCTTGTTGAAGGCGTCCTTTAAGTTAAGGAAAGGAAGTGGTGAGAAATATGGCTATCTAATGCATGCATTTTAGCTTCCTTAAGCAAGATGGCGGGCTAACATGGGCGTAACCACGGTAGGGCAGGGTGGGGCACTTGCCCCTCCCCCTGGTTCTTTTAATCAAGTAAAAAATATACAAAAAGTTTAATGCCTGATTAAAAAATGTCGATTAGCCCTTGGCCCATACATAAGGATGTGTGAAAATAATGATCTAAATAAAATTGCTCAAAACAAAATGTGCGTTTCGAGACGACCAACAAACCGTGCGTATGACTGCTCGCAGGCGCGCGGCCATTGAACATATACACCAGCGGCCCCGACCTCAGGTTGCCACGCGTTGTAGATGCTAATAGCGGTATGTATCCACGAGTGACGGATGCCTGTCTCCGTCTCGCTCCTACAGCCGAGCACGCTTCTGAAAGGGAGACCGCTCGATCACCATTTAATTTGCCAGTCAGTGGCAATCAGTGCATACGTGATTGTGTGTTTTAGATGTCACTTGGGTGGCCACCATTTTGAAATATATGGACAGATTCTGCTGGTTATCTCATACGAGGCATTTGCAAGATTGATTTTCCATTACGTCGGATTTTCATTGCAAATATCGGTAGTAATTTTTTTTTATCTACTTACAATGGATATTAGAAACTTTTTTAGTGTAAAAGGTATGTATCTATTCTAAAATCTTTTTTTTTTAATATCTAGAATAAAAAAGCATATCGCGTTAAAGATTCTATAAAGGTGTATATATAATTTTACGCCCTTATGGCACCCAGAAACACAAGGACGTTGATTTTTTTTTTTGTTGATCTATTATTTTTCAAAGCAGAAGTATTGAAATTGTAAAATTAAATTTTTTAATTTAGAATTTCTTTATTTTGTGTGAGTGTGTGTAAACATTTTATAACTTTTGAACGATTTAACCGATTTAGATGGTTCTTGCGTCAATCGGAAGGCCTTGTTGATTGTCAAAATCGATCCGCATGACGAATTAATTGTTCGAGTAGATGCTAAATAAAGAAATGAAGAAAAAATTAATTTTTTAATTTATCTATTTCTACATTAAAATAAAACCGATTAATGAAAAAAAAAGTTATACAACATTATACCTTTTCAGCAGTACTTTTGCTAGGATACGCCCTTATGGCATTTGCAATGCGATATTAAATTAAATACCAAATAACAAAAAGGTTATTTATTTTCTTTTAGCGATACAGAAGAGGAAGCAACCAGATAAAAGTAGTGGCGAAAGTGATAGCGGCGGAGACGGAAATTCGAAGCAGAATGTTGCAGATACTAGTGCTGAACCTAGCGCAACTGCATCTACACCTGCACATGTTGCTGTTTTGGCTGCATCGAGTGGATCTTCGCTACTATCTGGTTTTGGTGCACAGGATCAAGCTTATTTTGTTAATAACGTAGGTCACTGGCTTGGGCGTTCGTTTAGTATAACCTCATCTCAAAGAATGGAAATTTTAAAAAAAATTGTTGGTCACCACCTCCAAATTATGAATTGCCTGTTGAAGGAGGGGCAGTACCTTGGGCTCTAAATACTCTCTGATGTAGTGGTTGCTCTTCAGATTGCCCTCAATACGTAGGAGTCGCGATCGCATGTTGTATCCAATGGCGCCCCAAACCATCACAGTGGAAAGGCTGTTCGGAGTATGGAAACGAAGGTTTACATGTTTGGGCCATCGACTACGAACAAGCTTCCATACAACCAGCAAGGTCATCGCTGCATGTGCTGTGTTACATAACATTGCAGTTGCTCATGGTGGACCACTACCACCTCCTCCGGCTGACGATGATCATTTCATGCTTCACGTTCCTGCTGTGGAGAATGCTGCAACATGGAATAATCGTGGAGCTGAAGTCAGAGCTATATTCATTCAACGAAACTTTAATTGAGAACCACTATCCTTGCAAATAATACATCTCTCAAGCTATTTATGCTCATTTTCTTACGTAAGCAAATGATGCTGTATTGTAAAAACAACTTTTGAAGTTGTTTTTATGATTCAAAATTGTGTGCATATTTGTGGCATGGTAATAGGCCTCCTGGGGAACTCGCCATGTAAAATAAAGAGTAGCGCATTGCGTGCTGTACCTCCAGATGTTTACCACCAGTGGTAGATCTCTAAGGTGATGTGGAAACTGGCACAGAATGCATAACCACAGTCAGAGAAGTGCTTTCTTGTTTCTTTTTGAGCTATTAAATGTACATGACAGTAAATTAACAAGCAGTTGGAATTCTATAAAAAAGAATAAACTATCTTCATTTACACTTGATTGTATGTCACATAGCCAATATTATTATAATAAAAGTAAATGTGTCAAGCTAGTGGGACATACCATTAAATGTTACAGCGCAAATAATTCATTTTATTTATTTCTTATTCGTCAATATGATACATCTTTATAAGAAAATATCACTAAATAAAGCATTTTAAATACATAATGAGTACATTATAGATATATGTGTTTAAAGCACATAACAATACAAACAAAGTATAATGCATCTACTATATGAATACCATTAACTAATACAATATAAATAACATAACATTTAGGTGTGTTATATACAATATGCTTCAAAACCNACCGTGCGTATGACTGCTCGCAGGCGCGCGGCCATTGAACATATACACCAGCGGCCCCGACCTCAGGTTGCCACGAGCTGTAGATGCTAATAGCGGTATGTATCCACGAGTGATGGATTCCTGTCTCCGTCTCGCTCCTACAGCCGAGCACTCTTCTGAAAGGGAGACCTCTCGATCACCATTTGATTTGCCAGTCAGTGGCAGTCAGTGCATACGTGATTGTGTGTTTATCTACAGTGAACCCACCGGTGGTAAAACTTTATATACCTGTCTAAGACCTGGTTATCTCATACGAGGCATTTGAAAGATTGATTTTCCATTACGTCAGATTTTCATTGCAAATATCGGTAGTAATTTTTTGGTTATCTACTTACAATGGATATTAGAAACTTTTTTAGTGTAAAAGGTATGTATCTATTCTAAAATGTTTTTTTTAAATATCTAGAATAAAAAAGTATATCGCGTTAAAGATTCCATAAAGGTGTATTGATAATTTTACGCCCTTATGGCACCCAGAAACACAAGGACGTTGATTTTTTTTTTGTTGATCTATTATTTTTCAAAGCAGAAATATTAAAATTGTAAAATTAATTTTTTTAATTTAGAATTTCTTTATTTTGTGTGAGTGTGTGTAAACATTTTATAACTTTTGAACGATTTAACCGATTTAGATGGTTCTTGCGTAAATCGGAAGGCCTTGTTGATTGTCAAAATCGATCCGCATGACGAATTAATTGTTCGAGTAGATGCTGAATAAAGAAATGAAGAAAAAATTAATTTTTTAATTTATCTATTTCTACATTAAAATAAAACCGATTAATGAAAAAAAAAGTTATACAGCATTATACCTTTTCAGCAGTACTTTTGCTAGGATACGCCCTTATGGCATTTGCAATATATTAAATTAAATACCAAATAACAAAAAGGTTATTTATTTTCTTTTAGCGATACAGAAGAGGAAGCAACCAGATAAAAGTAGTGGCGAAAGTGATAGCGGCGGAGACGGAAATTCTAAGCAGAATGTTGCAGATACTAGTGCTGAACCTAGCGCAACTGCATCTACACCTGCACATGTTGCTGTTTTGGCTGCATCGAGTGGATCTTCGCTACTATCTGGTTTTGGTGCACAGGATCAAGCTTATTTTGTTAATAACGTAGGTCACTGGCTTGGGCGTTCGTTTAGTATAACCTCATCTCAAAGAATGGAAATTTAAAAAAAAATTGTTGGTCACCACCTCCAAATTATGAATTGCCTGTTGAAGGAGGGGCAGTACCTTGGGCTCTAAATACTCTCTGATGTAGTGGTTGCTCTTCAGATTGCCCTCAATACGTAGGAGTCGCGATCGCATGTTGTATCCAATGGCGCCCCAAACCATCACAGTGGAAAGGCTGTTCGGAGTATGGAAACGAAGGTTTACATGTTTGGGCCATCGACTACGAACAAGCCNACCATCACAGTGGAAAGGCTGTTCGGAGTATGGAAACGAAGGTTTACATGTTTGGGCCATCGACTACGAACAAGCCTCCATACAACCAGCAAGGTCATCGCTGCATGTGCTGTGTTACATAACATTGCAGTTGCTCATGGTGGACCACTACCACCTCCTCCGGCTGACGATGATCATTTCATGCTTCACGTTCTTGCTGTGGAGAATGCTGCAACACGGAATAATCGTGGAGCTGAAGTCAAAGCTATATTCATTCAACGAAACTTTAATTGAGAACCACTATCCTTGCAAATAATACATCTCTCAAGCTATTTATGCTCATTTTCTTACGTAAGCAAATGATGCTGTATTGTAAAAACAACTTTTGAAGTTGTTTTTATGATTCAAAATTGTGTGCATATTTGTGGCATGGTAATAGGCCTCCTGGAGAACTCGCCATGTAAAATAAAGAGTAGCGCATTGCGTGCTGTACCTCCAGATGTTTACCACCAGTGGTAGATCTCTAAGGTGATGTGGAAACTGGCACAGAATGCATAACCACAGTCAGAGAAGTGCTTTCTTGTTTCTTTTTGAGCTATTAAATGTACATGACAGTAAATTAACAAGCAGTTGGAATTCTATAAAAAAGAATAAACTATCTTCATTTACACTTGATTGTATGTCACATAGCCAATATTATTATAATAAAAGTAAATGTGTCAAGCTAGTGGGACATACCATTAAATGTTACAGCGCAAATAATTCATTTTATTTATTTCTTATTCGTCAATATGATACATCTTTATAAGAAAATATCACTAAATAAAGCATTTTAAATACATAATGAGTACATTATAGATATATTTGTTTAAAGCACATAACAATACAAACAAAGTGTAATGCATCTACTATATGAATACCATTAACTAAAACAATATAAATAACATAACATTTAGGTGTGTTATATACAATATGCTTCAAAACCATCTATTATAGTATCCTTATGTNACAATATAAATAACATAACATTTAGGTGTGTTATATACAATATGCTTCAAAACCATCTATTATAGTATCCTTATGTACAATGCAATGTAGTCACTTGAATTGTCCTGAAATATTGCATTAACCTTATTATACCATTTATCCAGAAAACATTTGAAGGATAGCCTTCCAAAACTATTGATCATAGTTGTTGCATTAATTTGTTGTGGTAGTTTATTGAAGAACTTTATGTTTGGATAATCTATGTATAAGTTTTCAAAGAACCGTTTTAGTATGGTATATCATGTGAAAATCATCATCCTGTTATGTACAATGGAGAGCCAAAAAAAACTGGTATATGCGTACGTATGCAAATAACAGAGGTATGGAACCAATCTGAGTAACGCGATGCGATCGGCAGCGCCTATATAAGACAACAAGCGTCTGGCAAATTTGCTAGATCGGTTACTGCTGCTACAATGGCAAGTTATCAAGATTTTAAGTGAGTTTGAACGTGGTGTTATAGTCGGCGCACGAGAGATGGGACATAGCATGTCCGAGGTAGCGATAACATTTGGATGTTCGCGTACGACCATTTCACGAGTGAACCGTGAATATCGGGAATCACGTAAAACTTCACATCTTCGACATCGCTGCNAGTTTGAACGTGGTGTTATAGTCGGCGCACGAGAGATGGGACATAGCATGTCCGAGGTAGCGATAACATTTGGATATTCGCGTACGACCATTTCACGAGTGAACCGTGAATATCGGGAATCACGTAAAACTTCACATCTTCGACATCGCTGCGGCCGGAAAAAGATCGTGANGGGGGGGGGGGGGCTACACCTACGCGATATTAGTAGGTGTACCAGTTTTTTTGGCTCTTCAGCTATGATACATATGGAGATTGAGCGGCATTGTGTATAATTCCACGCATTGTGATGTTGACGTCAGGCACAGCGCATATAGTTCTATTTCGTTATCATTTACGAATGCAGTGTAGTATTTTAGTATTAAATAGTATTTTAATTTCTAAACTTTACAAGTTTTAAATCCATTTTGGTTGTTTCATTTATGTAAATACGACTTTTCAGAACTACTTTTTTATAAACCAGACTTTCGTTAAAACGGACAACCTTCAGCCCCATTTAGCCAGTTTTAATAGGGGTTTATATACATATATATAGCACTGGGATACATATACTACACTAGTTTTAAATAGCTGTTTACATCTGTGCTTAAAGGTAGTTGGTTGAAAGCGGTATGTTCAAGAATCCTATATGTTATCTTTGCAAGTCATTATAGACAACTGCCACATATGCTGTGATAATGTAACCAACTTCCCTTACTTCAGCGCTGACAACCATTCATGCACTAAATAATCCTAGGTTATATTTTGAGTGTTGTGTGTAACTGTACTGTATTATTTTATATTATTATTCCATATTGAAAAACCTCACTTTATAGAGATAGGATTTATTTTGTGTTATGGTAATTTTATTATTTATCTGTAGTTTCTGAACAGTTATAGTATTCACTTAATACCATATGAGGTTTAAGGTACTTATGCCACTACAGTATGAAGAGATGCATTAAACATATGAATTGAATGTGAATTTTAAGCCTCACCTATATACTATATATTTATATTGAATGAGTTAATGGTATTCATATTAGATGCATTGTACTTTGTTTATATTGTTAAATGTAATTTACTGTAATGACATATGTGTATATTGTACTAATTTAAAATGCTTTAAGTTCTTGTTGATTTCCTTATAATAATGTATCATATTTTACTTCATAGACGAATAAGAAATAGCTGAAATGAACCATTTCCACTGTAACATTTTATGATATACCACGCCAGCTTGACATAGTTAATTTTATAACAGTACTAGCAAACCCGGCGAACTCCGTTTCGCCACCAGATGGCTTCGTTTTATGCAACATTTTGTTTGGTGATTAAAACATGAAGAAACATTTTTTTTATATTTGAAAAGGAAAAATTTTATTTCATTTCACAACAGTAATGAATTGAACTTCTCTAAGTAAATGAAAGTGAATCCAAAGTAAATACGTTTCATTGAAGTGCTCTTTGGTAAACCACATTTTTTGTTTTTTGGTCTGACGTTAACACAAACAAAGCGGATGGTTTCCCAACTCGTGAACACGCAACGTATAACTGCCCATGTGAAAAACAATGATTTTCTAAATTTATCCCGCAAACACTAAGCGATTGGCCTTGCGACTTGTTAATTGTCATTGCGAACGCAAGGCGAACTGGAAATTGCAATCGTTTGAAGTCAAACGGAAGATCAGTCGGAATCATTGGTATTCGAGGAATACATACATTTTCACCTGCGTACTTTCCGTTAATAATGGTTGCCTCAATCAAATTCGGCATAAGTCTTTTTACCGAAAGTCGAGTACCGTTGCAAAGTCGCGGTGGATTCAAATTACGCAATATCATAATAACTGTACCAACTTTGAGTTGCAAGTTATCCTGTCAAATTATTTTCATTTCATTCATAATTAGCATGTCAACATTGCAATAATACATGTTCGCCCATTATTTCTAGGTTGCTTATGCCAACGCACTGAGGTTGTGTTTGACATTCACGTGTATTTCGGTATGTGGCTACAATTTGCTTACTTGGCGATGTTATTGCAANCACTGAGGTTGTGTTTGACATTCACGTGTATTTCGGTATGTGGCTACAATTTGCTTACTTGGCGATGTTATTGCAAACCATTCGCTTTAAATGACTAATCTAACCTTGCTGTGTGGTATGAACATGCAACCAGCTGCTNCGATGTTATTGCAAACCATTCGCTTTAAATGACTAATCTAACCTTGCTGTGTGGTATGAACATGCAACCAGCTGCTATTCTTCCGTATAAATATATAGGATCATACAATTATGGTTAACAGAATATGAAACGTTTCCCTAACACACGTAAGTACAAGCAATGCACTGTTTACCATTATCTGTAATGGTTTATATTTATATTGCAGATGATACTGCGTATCAAACAAATGAACTCAAATACAGTACTTCCTTACCTTGGTAACGTCACGATGCAAATTGAACTGGCATTCTATTTGGAACCATGCCTCCTTTTTGGCAGTCAGGCTACTGTAATCAGTTTTCTTATTTTCAATAACATTCGCATAAGTACGAACGAGCCCAAAAAAAATGCTTCTTTCATTATTTAAAAAAAGCTCAAACTTTTCACCTGATGCCATTTTTCAGATCGAAACAATACATACGGTGAACATAATACTGCACTTCTTCCTATTGGCTGTTAACTATGACGTTTACGTGACGTCACTAAGGTTCGTGTATCTTCGGTACACGATCGGCCATCCTCGCGAAAAGGACGAGACAAACCTTTCCTTCGGTAAGGAAAGGAGCGACCAAGCCTTTTTGTGTCGCTGCAACGTACTTTAAGAAAAGGAGCGCTGCCTTCCTTCTGGAAGGAAGCCTTGAAGAACAATAAAAGGAGCATCTCTGCATATGGCCCAAAGCTTCCGCTGCAACGATACAGTGCCTAGCACATAGGCAATACTACCTACACACGTGTATGGTATGCTGCTGTGCCAACTGCACAGATGATGGGGGCGAACACTTTTAACACTTGTAAACCAAGGGTACTACAATTTAATAAACGTACAGTACTGACGCTGCTTGTTTGTTTCTGGAAGTAGTTAGTGTGTGATTCCCTGCAGGAAGTATTGGTATTACCTACGCACCTGGAAATGTATCGTTGCCTCTNTGGAAGTAGTTAGTGTGTGATTCCCTGCAGGAAGTATTGGTATTACCTACGCACCTGGAAATGTATCGTTGCCTCTGAAAGTTCTGTGTGCAATCTACACTAAAACAGTTATTCCTGGGCAATTGCAACAAGAGGGCCGTTTTTGTCAATTAGTTCATACTGCTGAATAAACCAGCGTTAAACGTTCATAAATCACTAAGGTAAAAATGTCGTAGTCAATAATAGGGTGGCCAGCCCTGCTATTTTCATTACGTCGGCAGGTATTAATGAGAGTTCGCTCTTAGTTTAAAGAGCGTTAACACAAAATAATNCCCTGCTATTTTCATTACGTCGGCAGGTATTAATGAGAGTTCGCTCTTAGTTTAAAGAGCGTTAACACAAAATAATGTTTAGGGAACTGTAATGTCATTTCTTTTCCGATATTTCGCAAAAAAAAAAAAAACAATTTCAAAATTAGATTTTAACTGCTTTTATATCTTTTAATACTCAGTTTAGATAGAAACTGTTTCAGATATTTTTCACTTGGTTTTGCATAAGAAATCACATCACGAATTTATCGTTCTAATTCAGCCCCATCCGGTATATTGTTCTCGTTTGTTTGATTCCTTATTCCGGCGTCTGTCGTTTCGTTCCCTGTGTGATAACTAACTTAATTACTTCCACAGAATTTTCTTTTCTTTGTTAATTTTAATGCTAACAACAGACAACCTTGACTTGTTTTTATTTATTTACAGAAAGATTCAAAAGTTCCCGTACTAGGGATGTTCCAAAACTANACAGACAACCTTGACTTGTTTTTATTTATTTACAGAAAGATTCAAAAGTTCCCGTACTAGGGATGTTCCAAAACTAGCCATTCATAACAATACACCGATTGTTCTTGTGTTTCAGGTAAAGTGACACAACGTCTTTGGCAAAGAAAGAACACACCGAGATCATCATCTGGGCAGAGTCTGGCCGTTGCAGGAAGGAAGTAGAAGAGTTCAACAGGGAGCGTCTGGGCACGATTATTGGGAGNACAGACAACCTTGACTTGTTTTTATTTATTTACAGAAAGATTCAAAAGTTCCCGTACTAGGGATGTTCCAAAACTCGCCATTCATAACAATACACCGATTGTTCTTGTGTTTCAGGTAAAGTGGCACAACGTCTTTGGCAAAGAAAGAACACACCGAGATCATCCTCTGGGCAGAGTCTGGCCGTTGCAGGAAGGAAGTAGAAGAGTTCAACAGGGAGCGTCTGGGCACGATTATTGGGAGNTCTGGGCAGAGTCTGGCCGTTGCAGGAAGGAAGTAGAAGAGTTCAACAGGGAGCGTCTGGGCACGATTATTGGGAGATGATTACACATGACACCGTAGCCAAGCTGATTGCGCAATTAAAGAAGGCAGGATACCTATTTTTAACGGGTCTCTAAACGTTAAAATCCTTTTTTGATTACGGATCACGAATTCAAAAAGCATTATTTCTGACATAAAGTATGTAATGTGATAACATCGAAAACTTGTAACTGCGCGTGGCACGAGGTAACTATGCACCGTAGTTCTGCGCTGATCAAACAATAAGAAATAATGCTTTTAATATGTACCAATTAAACATGTTTCAACACGTAGGCTACCTCAAAAAGTACATACTTCCCTAAGAAACGTTTCTTCTACAAATAGTGTACCAGAGTTTAGTTTAGTAATAGTTTACATGAAAACTTTTTCTTACTAGTCGTTCCTGACATAGCACTTTTCTCGTCATTTTTAAACTCGTATTAGAGACTTCGCAATTTATTAACAAAATATATGCATAATTTTTATTTAAGCGGAAACACAATACTTTAATGTTGCGACATATTATTTATTTAAAAAGCAAGTCAACATGATAAATTTATCGTGGGCTTTTGATGTTAGTGTCAAAATCGTAAAGATATTGTGAATAGACGATATGAGCAAGTAACACTANATTTATCGTGGGCTTTTGATGTTAGTGTCAAAATCGTAAAGATATTGTGAATAGACGATATGAGCAAGTAACACTACGACAGAACGAGAACACAGATGAACACAGCAGGTTTCAACCTACGATAATAATTTGCGACGTTTCGGGAACTGTAATTTGTCCCCGCCTTCATGCGCATGTACAACAAAGCCGTACAGAGTCTTTTGTTGGAAAAAATAAGTTAATTGAATCACTTATCCTCATAGCAAAAATCATTATACGGAGGAGTGATTCCCTTTATCCTTTCAGCTCATAACTGAGAGACATAATAATTAAATTAAAAATTTAAAACTTATGTTCACCCATACCTCATTCATGTATTGTGTGCTTCATACTGACCAGAAATACAACATTGGACTTTGAAGCGCCGCAGTCAATTAATTCACGTTGTGAATACAAGTTCACAAATGTTGACCTCTCATAAGACGGAGCATGAGGGCTTTGTTGATTATTTTCTCTTTCTCCCCCTCATCCGCATTTTTGATGAACTTTTCTCTTGCGGCTGTAAAGAAGGCCTGGTTTATTTGCACAAGATGCGAACATGTGGCCGCAGAGAGCTGGATTCTGTTTACTCTCACTTGCTGGTTCCATTATTTGTCACCAGGTGCGCTGGTGACGCTGATTGTTTACCTTTTACGGCTGCGGGAGAGGAGTTCCGCAGTCCAGCGTGTCATTTTATTTTCCTTTCCGTCCGCGGCTAAACCATCATGAGGGGTATTGCCGGGAAACGCTCGTCATTAAAGAACAAAGNTTTATCGTGGGCTTTTGATGTTAGTGTCAAAATCGTAAAGATATTGTGAATAGACGATATGAGCAAGTAACACTATGACAGAACGAGAGCACAGATGAACACAGCAGGTTTCAACCTACAATAATAATTTGCGACGTTTCGGGAACTGTAATTTGTCCCCGCCTTCATGCGCATGTACAACAAAGCCGTACAGTGTCTTTTGTTGGAAAAAATAACTTAATTGAATCACTTATCCTCATAGCAAAAATCATTATAGGGAGGAGTGATTCCCTTTATCCTTTCAGCTCATAACTGAGAGACATAATAATTAAATTAAAAATTTAAAACTTATGNGGAGTGATTCCCTTTATCCTTTCAGCTCATAACTGAGAGACATAATAATTAAATTAAAAATTTAAAACTTATGTTTACCCATATCTCATTCATGTATTGTGTGCTTCATACTGACCAGAAAGACAACATTGAACTTTGAAGCGCCGCAGTCAATTAATTCACGTTGTGAATACAAGTTCGCAAATGTTGACCTCTCATAAGACGGAACATTAGGGCGTTGTTGATTATTTTCTCTTTCTCCCCCTCATTCGCATTTTTGATGAACTTTTCTCTTGCGGCTGTAAAGAAGGCNCTCATTCGCATTTTTGATGAACTTTTCTCTTGCGGCTGTAAAGAAGGCCTG
Organism: Clitarchus hookeri; assembly: GCA_002778355.1. NCBI lineage: Eukaryota > Metazoa > Arthropoda > Insecta > Phasmatodea > Phasmatidae > Clitarchus > Clitarchus hookeri. The sequence goes on from NQII01005386.1 coordinate 70,810, forward strand.
GTTTATTTGCACAAGATGCGAACATGTGGCCGCAGAGAGCTGGATTCTGTTTACTCTCACTTGCTGGTTCCATTATTTGTCACCAGGTGCGCTGGTGACGCTGATTGTTTACCTTTTACGGCTACGGGAGAGGAGTTCCGCAGTCCAGCATGTCAATTTATTTTCCTTTCCGTCCGCGGCTAAACCATCATGAGGGGTATTGCCGGGAAACGCTCGTCATTAAAGAACAAAGCTATACGGCGTGAATTCCCCTTCACGCGGAGTTCCATAAAGGCTACGAGGGCTTGTGCGTGAGAGTAATATTCTTTTTTCTCGGCGGTTCCTTACGAGCCGTCGGCGGCCGAAAGAGAAAGTTTTCTAAGATGCGTCTGTTCCGCGGTGACGTCATAGGAAGTGAGCTGGGATCTTTGTTTGAAGAGCTGCGTAAGTGCCGGCACGAGTCGCAGATGTGCACAAAAATACAAACTTCAAATATAGCACGTTTTTTAATCAGGCCACTCGCTAAAGTTTCCTTCGGGAAACTTCCCAAATTAAAATTAAGGTTTTTAACGTACATGTATAATGGATAGTTACTGTTTTATATCAGGCTTCAAATATAGAAATTGTGAGAATCACTCCTATAAAGTTGAAAATTTCACCCCACATTTGCTTTTTTCTGAGCAAATGTACGGAAGTGACCATGGAAATATAAAATAAAATAAAACTTCACTATTCGTGCTTTTTCAAAGCGCGTATACACAAATGTGGTAAATTTGAGAACAATTTCTTAGAGCGAATCCGTTGACGTGTCTATTACAAACTATCATACCCTATTGACATTACGGGTAACAAGTAAAACACTAAATATGCAGAAAAACTCGGATACCCACCTAACACCTTATAGTTCCTTCCAACTTTTCAACGTATAACTGTATAAACATCGGGCCAAAGACGTCTCGAGTATCCAAAGTAGTATGTAGGCAACAAATAGCAATTCTTTACTACTACAAAGTGGCGGATCTATGCATCCAACGCCGGTTTGGAGTAGGCCGTTAAAAAAAAAAAAAGGTGGGGGAAGCCACGTCCACAAGAGAATGATATGGAAATGCACTAGATATTAAACATCAACGAAATCGTATTATCGTGGAGTAAACCCATTAATTGTGCAGTAGACACGTTTCAGAAGGAAACAACGCCTAGTTTGGATATACACTATGGTGTGAAGAATAACTAAAAAAATTAACTATTACAATAAATACAAATTCGCACCTGTTTAGTGACAAAGAATTTCACAACATTAAAATGTGGTTAATCTTCTTCTTTTATATTTTTAATCTACTGCCTGTAAGACTAGAACGTAACAAACAAAACCATTTACTAGGCATATACCAATCAATTACTGCTGCAAAATATTTCATAAAAACGTTTTGGCTCAAACTTCCTGGAAATTTCTAACCCCATTAAAAGTTCAGTACAGTATTATTATTCATGAATATCAACTGCAGAAATAATGATAAATATAGCAAATATATTTTAACAATACATATAAATGTTCACAGTCAATTAGAGTTACACGGTTCAATTTTTAAAAATGTACAGGAAAATTATTGTGCGTCCCCTTCAACAATAATCAAAAAAGGTACAAGGTTATTATAACATATAGGTTATTATAATATGCATTTTCCCTTCAGCTGCCATTGTAGGTAAAATATAGAGTGCGGCGGGATTCGACCGACAACGTTCGTGAGGTGATTCCTCATGCAAAATCAAGTGGGAAATGCATGGGACACTTTATACCTAAATTGAATATTATGGGAGATATATAACATTGAAAATCGGGTTTTCAAACTGTATTTTTGCAAAACATCGGAAACCGAGTGAAATTAAATTACAATTCACTGAACATTGTTTTATGATATGGAGGTCTTCAACCTCAAAACAAACTCTCATTAATATCTCCTACTGTAATTAAAATCACAGGGGTGGCTACCCTGTTATTGAAGCAATATTTTCATAAATCCTGACGATAAATCCGTTTTATGCGGCCTATTGAGCAGAAAGACCTAATTAACAAAAATGGTCTTCTTGTTACAATCATCCAGTTCCTACAATTACGAGAGTATTATGAAACAAGAGCCCATATTGTGCACTACCTTAGTGCAAACTACAACAGAATAAAAGTGGAAAACCAGACAACATTAAGCTCAATCATTGAACCACGCCCAGAATTTCAGCTTATCCCAAATTTCCATATGGACATAGTAATTGCCTTTCTTAAACATTCTATTGAAAAATGCACGAATGACTTACACTTTGGTCCTGTAGCGATAATTATAAAAACGATATAAAGTTATGATAACACCGTATTTACCACTTAACTAGTAATTTAGGTAAAACATGTTGACAATAAAGATAATCGTGTAAAGCCGCAGCACGCAGATACTTTTCATTTGCTTGGTACNTGGTTACGGCTAAACACTTTGTCTTTATATATATATATATATATTAGTATCATCTAAAATTGGCAAACCAAAGTTACCTCAATTTTTATTTTTTACCAATTTACCTTATGTTTTTTACTTGACACCAAATTATTTATTTGATTTCTCCTCTAGTTGAGTTTGTTACATTTTTAAATATACACATCCTTGCAAAATACAAAACGCCAATACACCAAGCGTAAATGGCAATATTACACACTGCTTTGCATTATAAACAAGGCAATTGACCGCTTTAGCATTAAGACTCATAAAACTGCTAGGAAGTACCACATGGGAGAACTAGTTCATGCATTGCACAGTGCCTCAAGTAGCAATCAAGAAAAACCCACTAAATTTGCATTTATAGCGCACGATTTGGTTAGGAATTACCAGTCGCAGTAACAAAATTAGGTCGCACAGTACTTTGAGTTGCATTTTACTACACTTTTGCGAATACTGCCAGTTGTAATTAATATCTCGAAAACCGCAACAAATGAGAGTTTTGTGAAGAATACTTCGGCCAGACGCAAAGATGAGTTGAGACAACGGGCCACTCCAGTTCTATGAACGCAGATTTACACTCTTGCAGCATAATTCTCGTAGCCAATGCCACTCAAAGCAGCTATGCCCATTCCTCCACATGAAGTTACGAAACTTGAATTACATGTTCATAATTCTGGTACCTGTCGTTCCCCATATCTGGTGCTCCAACAAACGACTGTCCTGCAGTATTACTTCTCTCTCCACACAACTGTATCGCAGCACTCACTTTCACACACACACCTTTCTCTCTCTCTCTCGCTCTCTCTCTCTCTCTCGCTCTCTCTCTCTCTCGTCTAATGTGGCGTAAAATGCACCTGGCCTTAGGAACTATGGCCGTGTTCGTGAACGAACACGGTGACCAAAGCGTCAAAATCGGAAAATGTCCAAAAATGGAAAGGCCAGAAAACTCGCTAGAAGTCCAGACGGCACACACACATAACGACGTCGCAACCCCAGAAATCAGAACCGTACGAGACGGCGGATACTACACTACTCACACTTTTACACCAAAAACCATTCATCCGACAAACAGCCAGCTGATAATGCCCTTCGGAAGTGGCGCAACATTCGAGAAGGAACAAAACTGCAAACGTGAGCAAAGTGTGTGTGTATATATATATATATATAGACACACACACATAATATAAACACTGTATAACACGGTAAATTACAATTACTAATTTTCAACAAAAATATTTAACAAAAAGAAATACAAAATTATTAATTCACTTGGAAATCGGAACATAATATAAACACTGTGTAACACGGTAAATTACAATTACTAATTTTCAACAAAAATATTTAACAAAAAGAAATACAAAATTATTAATTCACTTGGAAATCGGAAATTTATAAATGCTATATAGTTATGTCAGAGCATTTTACTAGTAAAGATAATCCAATCAACACAAGGAGGAATATAAGCACAAATAGGAACACAGAAACCTACGTTGTACTTGACATTTTATTTTTAAAAATTGAAAATCCAGCATGTGACTAAAAAAAACGAGTGAAATATTTTGAGCATACGCCAATGCTTCACTATGTCATCACAGAAAACCAAGACTGAGACACGAAACAAACACGGGGGAAAAAAGAGCCGAGAGTCTTGACTTCAGCTACTCTCGGCTCGCTTTTTTTTTTTTCGTGTTAGTTTCATGCCTTATATATGATTTTCTGTGACGACATAATGAAGCAATTGCGTATGTTAAAAATATTTCACTTAACTTGACTAGAAAAAAACAAAAAGATATTCCGCATTTGCTCTACAGTGCTTAAATCACGTAAACGAAGGGGTCATGTCTTGGGAAGCTCAAAGCTTTTAGTTTGGCAACTAAAGTTTTTCGCCACTAGGTAAGCGCTAGTGTCGCATGTGTGCCGGATTTTCTCTATTTTCTACGTCAATAAACAAAATAATTGCAATAATCATAAATCACATTAAAAATAACTACGTAACTAAGAAAAATCTTTCTATTTTATTATTCACGTGCCTTAAAATTTTAATTAAAAGTGACCTCTTTGGAATACTGCGCACCTAGCAGCGAAAATTTTCCTTATGACAAACTGTCCCATAAAAAAACTCGTTTTGTTCTTAACCTGAGTAGAATTAACCTTAGCCGTGGCATAATCCCAACTCGAATGAGTATTTCTCACTATCGTAATATGTATGGCTGCCTTGCACGCAAGTTGTAAGCAGCATACTTTTCTGTTGGGTGAGGACAATCGTGTCAGGATAAACGTAGGACATAAAATAGGTTTAAAAAATCCTAACGNAAAAAAACGAGTGAAATATTTTGAGCATACGCCAATGCTTCACTATGTCATCACAGAAAACCAAGACTGAGACACTAAACAAACACAGGGAAAAAAAGAGCCGAGAGTCTTGACTACAGCTACTCTCGGCTCGCTTTTTTTTTTCGTGTTAGTTTCATGCCTTATATATGATTTTCTGTGACGACATAATGAAGCAATTGCGTATGTTAAAAATATTTCACTTAATTTGACTAGAAAAAAAAACAAAAAGATATTCCGCATTTGCTCTACAGTGCTTAAATCACGTAAACGAAGGGGCCATGTCTTGGGAAGCTCAAAGCTTTTAGTTTGGCAACTAAAGTTTTTCGCCACTAGGTAAGCGGTAGTGTCGCATGTGTGCCGGATTTTCTCTATTTTCTACGTCAATAAACAAAATAATTGCAATAATCATAAATCACATTAAAAATAACTACGTAACTAAGAAAAATCTTTCTATTTTATTATTCACGTGCCTTAAAATTGTAATTAAAAGTGACCTCTTTGGAATACTGCGCACCTAGCAGCGAACATTTTCCTTATGACAAACTGTCCCATAAAAAAACTCGTTTTGTTCTTAACCTGAGTAGAATTAACCTTAGCCATGGCATAATGCCAACTCGAATGAGTATTTCTCACTATCGTAATATGTATGGCTGCCTTGCACGTAAGTTGTAAGCACCATACTTTTCTGTTGGGTGAGGACAATCGTGTCAGGATAAACGTAGGACATAAAATAGGTTTAAAAAATCCTAACGNCATACTTTTCTGTTGGGTGAGGACAATCGTGTCAGGATAAACGTAGGACATAAAATAGGTTTAAAAAATCCTAACGGATGTGCGCATAGTTTTCCCCGATAACGGGAGTTTGTAGACGTATAAGGAGTCCTGACGTGTGCCAGCTGAACACTTTCTATACGCCATTACGGAGCCAACAGCAGCAGGTACTAGCACTTGTTGGAAAGCGGAATCCATGAATTCATGAAGTTTTCTCCGAACGCGGACTTTTCCATCTACCCATATCAGTTGTCAATGCGACTCTTCAGGCCAGAGGCGTAATTCTCATTCACTTTTCGGCTTACAGTCTATTCGCGGTTTCTTCGCACTTTTTCAATCAAACCTTCGAAAGATCACCCTATTATGTATTACGTGTTTAGTTATTTTCTAAATATATCATGTATCATANTTCAATCAAACCTTCGAAAGATCACCCTATTATGTATTACGTGTTTAGTTATTTTCTAAATATATCATGTATCATACTCTTTTTATACCTTCGTAACATAAAAGTATATTATTTTTCGGTAAATTTAAGTTAAACCTATATTTTACTTAAAAATCACAATATTCATACATAATAAATATGGNCTTAAAAATCACAATATTCATACATAATAAATATCGATGAAAACCGTGATAAAGCATGTGTGTTGGTAATGCCTAGTAAAAAATAGTTCTTATGCAACATATTATTACAACTGAGTGCGCACGAATTCGATGCGTTGCCCTTTGGTGTAATTTTCTATACTTAGTTAAGCTTTGTTTACATGAGGCAGAGGAATATCTTGGAAGTAGAACTTTAGCAGGGCTTCAGAAAAGTGTGAAGCAACCGTGAATGGATTATATTAAGATCTCATTTACAGTATGTCATGGAAAGAATACGCGGGGTGGAAATTGTCGTGGCACGAAGTATATTGTTCACCTGTTCACGGTAAAATGAGCACTTTTTGTACGCACATTGTGTATTATTCCACCATATGTACAATTAATATTTCCATTGGCCTAATCACTTAATTCATGCGTTGGTCAAGTGAAACTGTGATATTATTAGAAAAGTAATTATTTTACCAATTTCCTAATTTTTACTTTTTACATGCATTAAAAAACAGAAAGGATTATAATTAATTCCAGTATACGGATATGTTTACCTATCACTTTCCATTCAACGTAAAGACGTGGAACTACATTCACTCCGTCGTTACCAACTTTACTGGGCGCGTGCCAGTCGGTGTGCCAGTTAAAATAATATATGCAGATAGGGATAGTGGCTTTCTTCAAAGGTTGATTTCAAAATTGCTGAGTTAACCGTGAACAGCATATATCAGAGTATCGCGAACTCCATTACGTCCGGCTAGCGACGCTCACGGAATTGTGCGTCCTACAAGCTGAAAAGCTAATGAGAATCGCGCCCCAGGAACCACGTCCCCAGTCGTCAAGTGTCCAGCGGCGGTTAGCATCGGTACTCGGGTTGGGCGTCAGTGCTTAACCGATGTCGCACAATAGTCATTACGCAGATTTGTTTTGTTCAAACGTTGCATAGCTATAGCGTGAAACGAGCGTAGATAATATTCTTCTCGCCATTAGACAGTTTGGTCCTATGAGTTTCTACAAACCTCTTTAAAGCTGCTACAATTTTTATTTAAATTAATGTAGTGGAAAAGGAGGAATGATGCGAGAAAAATATTTACCATATGGAACGTACACTTAAATGTCACGATTTTGTAAGGTGCGAATTAGAGGAAAGGCTAAAAGAGACTAATTGTTGAATTTCCTAAGCTAACCTTTATTTCTGCAGATAAGGTGAGCCTATTCTTAAATTCAAATACCGGGTTTGTTACATGACGTTCGAAGAGGTCTACCATTATGAGGTGATTTTACATTAACGATACTTCTTAGTTAAAGAGTCTTCTTAATATTTAATTCCATCTCAAAATTGTTGTAACGTTTCTAGTATTCCCAAAATTTTGTTTGCAATAAAGNTCAATCAAACCTTCGAAAGATCACCCTATTATGTATTACGTGTTTAGTTATTTTCTAAATATATCATGTATCATAGTCTTTTTATACCTCTGTAACAAAAAAGTATATTATTTTTCGGTAAATTTAAGTTAAACCTATATTTTACTTAAAAATCACAATATTCATACATAATAAATATCGATGAAAACCGTGATAAAGCATGTGTGTTGGTAATGCCTAGTAAAAAATAGTTCTTATGCAACATATTATTACAACTGAGTGCGCACGAATTCGATGCGTTGCCCTTTGGTGTAATTTTCTATACTTAGTTAAGCTTTGTTTACATGAGGCAGAGGAATATCTTGGAAGTAGAACTTTAGCAGGGCTTCAGAAAAGTGTGAAGCAACCGTGAATGGATTATATTAAGATCTCATTTACAGTATGTCATGGAAAGAATACGTGGGGTGGAAATTGTCGTGGCACGAAGTATATTGTTCACCTGTTCACGGTAAAATGAGCACTTTTTGTACGCATATTGTGTATTATTCCACCATATGTACAGTTAATATTCCCATTGGCCTAATCACTTAATTCATGCGTTGGTCAAGTGAAACTGTGATATTATTAGAAAAGTAATTATTTTACCAATTTCCTAATTTTTACTTTTTACATGCATTAAAAAACAGAAAGCATTATAATTAATTCCAGTATACGGATATGTTTACCTATCACTTTCCATTCAACGTAAAGACGTGGAACTTCTTTCCCTCCATCGTTACCAACTTTACTGGGCGCGTGCCAGTCGGTGTGCTAGTTAAAATAATATATGCAGATAGGGATAGTGGCTTNTCGTTACCAACTTTACTGGGCGCGTGCCAGTCGGTGTGCCAGTTAAAATAATATATGCAGATAGGGATAGTGGCTTTCTTCAAAGGTTGATTTCAAAATTGCTGAGTTAACCGTGAACAGCATATATCAGAGTATCGCGAACTCCATTACGTCCGGCTAGCGACGCTCACGGAATTGTGCGTCCTACAAGCTGAAAAGCTAATGAGAATCGCGCCCCAGGAACCACGTCCCCAGTCGTCAAGTGTCCAGCGGCGGTTAGCATCGGTACTCGGGTTGGGCGTCAGTGCTTAACCGATGTCGCACAATAGTCATTACGCAGATTTGTTTTGTTCAAACGTTGCATAGCTATAGCGTGAAACGAGCGTAGATAATATTCTTCTCGCCATTAGACAGTTTGGTCCTATGAGTTTCTACAAACCTCTTTAAAGCTGCTACAATTTTTATTTAAATTAATGTAGTGGAAAAGGAGGAATGATGCGAGAAAAATATTTACCATATGGAACGTACACTTAAATGTCACGATTTTGTAAGGTGCGAATTAGAGGAAAGGCTAAAAGAGACTAATTGTTGAATTTTNAACGTACACTTAAATGTCACGATTTTGTAAGGTGCGAATTAGAGGAAAGGCTAAAAGAGACTAATTGTTGAATTTTCTAAGCTAACCTTTATTTCTGCAGATAAGGTGGGCCTATTCTTAAATTCAAATACCGGGTTTGTTACATGACGTTCGAACAGGTCTACCATTATGAGGTGATTTTACATTAACGATACTTCTTAGTTAAAGCGTCTTCTTAATATTTAATTCCATCTCAAAATTGTTGTAACGTTTCTAGTATTCCCAAAATTTTGTTTGCAATAAAGAGAACTTCACTGAATATTCACTCAAATTAAAATGATGATTTAAATTTTCTTTTTAAAATTAAATTAGTCCCATTGACGCAAACAGGATGTACCCCAAGGCAAGCGCTGAAAGATCTGGAGCCCCCAAAGTTTCCCTATACTTCTTGGTCCTCTTTGCCCTCGTATTCCAAAAAGCCGTTCTCTATAAACATGTACTTATGTTTTATTTTAGTATTTGTTAATTTCTTACTTGTGGTTCTATTAACTACCATTTTATCGCGCAAAATGAAAATACTGTTACACACTCGCTGCTTTGCATCCCGCGCGAGCGAGTGGAACGTGGAAGTGAAGGACAGCAGTTATATAATAGCGGCGGCAGCAAGCCAAAGACTTCTTTTGAATGAACAAGCAAGCGATAGACCGGTGACCTCGTATCTGTTACAGAAAGCGAGCCGACACGATCATTCTTTTTGCAGCCCGGTGTTTCCTTCGCGTGGGAAGGTGCCGAGAACTGGAGGCCAAAATCGTAATGTTAGACAATGTGAGCGGCCTATCATAAAGGACGCCACCGCACGCGCCGATAATCTAATCGCAGCTCGCGCCTCGTTGACCCTAAGAAGATAATATTTTTATATTTATCCCGCAGGAAAGTCGACGTCATCACCATTACCTTTCCCAGAACAACTTGGATTGCCGAGAACGTTCTAGACGGCACCTACCTCAAGTATAAATACCACGTGCGGGCCTCTGATGTGAGGTAATTAAGAGCCGAGAGTTTAACGTCTCGTGCGACCTCAAGCAAGAGTTTGTCGATTCCGGAGCGGCGAGGGACGACTGCAGCGATCTGTGAGAGTGCGTCGGCGAGCTTGTGTGCAGTGAAGGGTGGGACTGATCTGCGGGACTGTGGACTGGATGTGTGAGTGAAAAGACATTCGGGACGATGGAAACACACAGTTTTAACTAAACAAGTGGAAATAATTGGAGCAGTTTAAGGGACATTAGCAAAAGTAAAGACTGTGATAAAGACTTTAATTGAAATGGAGATAGTAATTAAATATTGCGCTCAATAAGAATAATAAGAGTTAATAAGACGCTCTGACTAGTAAATAACAGATGTTTGACTGTTNAGACGCTCTGACTAGTAAATAACAGATGTTTGACTGTTTGTAGCATTGATAATAAATATAATAATTGAATTTAGTTCATTTATTTTTATTAAGACCTTCACCCTTTACGAACTCGGATACGCCCCTCAGGCATTCGTGTAACAATGCTCTTTAAACCTCGTAAGTTATATTTATTCGTGGTATTCACAGTGCAAAACTGTTTATTGATTCATGACGCCAGATAAAAAAAAAGCTAGACAGAATTCAAGGCTGCTTATTTTGTACATTTTGTAAATATTCTGTTCGCCTCTTATTGAGTATTTTTAAAATCACTGCTCCTCGTTTACATGAGCCCACTGAGTAGGTATTTTTCCATCTCTTGTACTAATAAGCGTTGTCATGTTCTTCATTTCTAGAGCCCATGTGTCAAGTGATATTTCTTATAAATGTAATTGTTACTTACTCTTATCGTGTAGAAAATAAAGAAAATTTAATTCAAACAATTTGAACATTTAAATTTTAATACGAAATTACGATGTAGAACTACAGTTTCATAGATCGCTGTCAGTATTACTTTAGATGTGCCTGTGNAAATTTTAATACGAAATTACGATGTAGAACTACAGTTTCATAGATCGCTGTCAGTATTACTTTAGATGTGCCTGTTCATTAGTTTTTCAAAGATTGATTTTTAAAATGTTTAATCAAGTTGTAAACCTACCACGGCCAGTTTCAAGCCGTCCTTAGCAGGCGGTATGCATAGAAAAGAAGACGTCTATAAGAAATCACAGCTCGCAGTACATTTACTTCGGACTTGCACGCTTGCTGTCCCACGAGCCGGTCACCTCGCCCAACACCCACCATAAGTGTGTCCACTCAGTTTTACGATCCTCAGGTTTCAAGACTCGCAGCCCCCTCTCCCCATCTGCAGACACCATCACTCCTATCTTTACATGGGCGGAGGGAAATATTTTTTTCCCCCTGCCGCTGAGCCGACCAGCCTGCGAGATCTCCGGAGCCGTGTCCGACGCCATTGCAGGCAGGCACGCCGCAGACGACGCCTAGTGTTTTTATCTGCTCTCCACGGCGCTGACGTCACGCGCCATATACGAGCGCCTTCGTGTGGGTCTCGTTGACCATATCTCGACGCTCGCCGGGAGATATAGTATCGCCATTAGCGCAGAAGTTATTTACTCGCGAGACATCGCACCCGGGATGTTCGCCGCGATAGACATGCGATGAAAGACCTGTTCACTGAGAGCACGTGTATCAGTACTGCAGTCCAAGTGTCGCTCGACCGAGACTGCTGGCTAGCCATGTGCTCCTGTGGCGAGAAGGCTGAACCGGCGATGGGGAAACCTGGATTCACATACATAGCTCTCCGACACGACATTTAAAACCGAACCACTAATCAAACACAAGACACTTCAGACGTTAGCATGGCGAGAACTGTCACACGACCAGCACTTTTTCATTACGAATAATTTCTACTTTTGTCGTGTCGGGCAGCACGACAAACAGGGTGTACGCCGTCGTAAAACGAAATAGTTCGACCGACTTGCCTAAAGGGAAAAAAAATTTGCATCATACAAGGGAAAAATTATTTGTCACGTAATTTATTAAACTTATCAAATTAGAAATTATACCTTGCAATGCTTTAACGCAATTTCGGCACTCTTTGTCAGCATTATGTGACACAAGTGTCCCTTCTGCCCACCGCCTTTGAAACTAGTTTATTCTATAAGCGCCTTGTAAACGGTGCTGAAAAAATTGTGAATCGTCGCGCTATAAATTCAAGCAGTCATCGTGAGAGCTATGTTACTCCAACTTAACTTCCGGAATGAAACCGTTTATGAACACCGAGGCTGTATCCGGTCGGTTCTGAGCCCTCTTATCGGGCGGGCATCATTTTCCTTTTCTGCAAATGATCTTGTGACACGAAACCGAAAATACGATTTGTGTGCTTCCTTCTTCAAATTTAATTATGTAGTTAAAAACAGTTTTTACTCGTTTTGGTGACATACAGTATATCTGTCTTATTGGTTACGAAACTGTGGAGATAGACGACTGATACGAACGCGCGTAGGCTATCACTTGCCTTCCTCTCCTGCCACTTCTGTCAAGAAATAATGAATCTCTAATATTCGCAACTTATATTCCATTCCAAATAGCTATGCTACTGTTTCATTAGTCAGTAAACATTATACAGGATGATTCTAAAATCATGGGACAAACATTGAGGGGTGGTAGAGCTCACTAAAACAAACAATTATTGTAAAGGAATATATGGGCGGAAGTGACACGTTGAGGCACAAACACAAAAACATAACACATTAACGGAAACATAAAATGTTCATTAGCAGCATACTTAACGAGTAATTCCGTACAGAAAATGTTAAAACCGTTGCTGTAAATGCATCCACCAACAGTCACACATGCTTGGCGACCGCTACATATGGCGTGATTGGCTGACAATGGTCGCGTGCGTGAAATACCCGGCGTATTTGAATCTGTTCGCCAATCACTCCACCGACGCACAGACAGGTATTTGTCCTAAAAAGCTGGCCAAAAGTATTTAAGTGTGTTTAAGTAATTGTTTAGAGTTAATATGTAGTTTAAACATGTATTGATATGATTTATATGCAATTTACGTTGATACTTCATAGTATCATAGTAACTAGAGGAAAGGCATTGATGACATAAAACAAACAAAATGGTTAAATTGGCAAAAAAATATATAATTTGTATAATCAAATAGCATCATTCAGAGTCACAATTCTCATTATCTTCATCATCATCATCATTGTTTTCACCACTAATATCAAGGGAATCATTAGAAAAACTGGTATCCACTAGTAAGAATTGCAAGGCCTCTTTTGAAAACGCCTTCCTCTTTTAGGCACTTTTATCTCTGTTGGAACTTATGTATGGATCGGAGCTCAAGAGCAACCGTTTGAATATATCCTCATTGCACTTCTTTCTGGAGAATTTTCTGCCTCAGCCGCTTCTTCGGATAGTTGACCAATCGGGAGCAGCGCATGCTCAATCACTGTTGCTCCGTGTGACAATATTTTGTGTAATATAGGTGGCATTGGGTGCCACTTATATAAAGTCACATATAATTTTGCGGTCTCCTCCTAAAATTCAGAAAATTTCCTTAAGTCTATCTTATAGCCACTTGACAGGACTTCAAAATAACTCTTAATTTTTTTATGAAGTTTAAGTCAATTTCTCTAATTCGGGCGGATGTTTCCGGATCCTTAGGATAAAACCTGAGTTTTTCTTTTTGCAAAAGTGAATAACATGGGTATATGCTTTTAATTGCAGCTCTAATAGTATTGTACTGCTTAGAAGTGAGGTCAGCATCCACAAATACAGCTAAAGCTTTTGTTGTTGAAAGCTTTGTATTTTGATGGGTACTGCCTTTCTCAGCGGATATTATTCTTCTTCTGTATTTTGTAGCCCGAGTTGGAGTCAAAAAAGCGTCTTTAATAATTTTAGACAAATCGGTTTTGCCAGCAGCCCGTGTGCCCATATGCGTAGCGTACGTCAACATTTCGTGAGATATCTTAGATCTAAGTTGTTCGGTTTTGCGCCTCTTACTCCTTTCACTGCTTTCGTCAAATTCCCTACTCGGCCGACCGGTTCTCGGAATCGTCCAGATAGGCAGCGCTATTGTTTCCTATAGCCATAAGTCGTTGTTTCTTCGAAAACGGCACTCTTTGTAGCTAGAAGATGTCCACTTCAGTTTAAAGTAATGTTTAAATGATTTTAAACTATTTCGAAGTAACTGCATTTTATCTTCGGGACATTTNTCCACTTCAGTTTAAAGTAATGTTTAAATGATTTTAAACTATTTCGAAGTAACTGCATTTTATCTTCGGGACATTTAGTTTTTTCCACTAGTTTCTTCTCAAGAAACTCCAGTTTCTCATCAATTTTTCTATGCTCACATTGCTTTATTATATTGAACATAGCTTCCCTGGTAATCTTCATTGATGGTTCAGCAGTAAAATCTGTAAACGAACGACACAAATCTTATTAAATAAATGTTATTTGAAACTAAACGCGATTTTAACAAATAATGAACCAGTGAATAATTGGCAATTACGGAGAAAGGCCGAAATGGGCGGAATTTTTTGTTGCGGATATTAGAACTAGAATGTATGTGGAATGCGTAGAAACCAACAATATGGTTTAACTCACTTTAACTTCTCATTTTTTAGTAGAGCCTTTGACTTTTACATAGGTTTTTATCTGATTTTTTATGTTATGTCTTTTGATATATTTTTTTTGATGTATTTAAAAGAGAATTAGTTTAATTAACTATAAAAAGCAATGAACATACCTTCATCTGAAGAATCCACAGCAATTTCTTTCAATATGCACACAAAAAAACACTTTCCCAACACAAAAACGTTTTGAACATTCCAAACACAACGGCGAGAATTCATCGAGCGACACGCACAACAGATGTATTCCGACTATTCACGCTCGCGTCCCACCAGGGAATGCGGCACTAACTGACGTTATTGTGTAGAGGGGGTAGTCCCGTTGTGTTTGAGTGACAAAAGAAATACTTTACTTGAAAATTTTGATGCGTACTTTTGGCCAGTTTTTTAGGACTTATACCTGTCTGTGTGACGCTTCCAAGCTTGCATTACTGTCGGTGGTAGCAATTTTGAGCAAATATTATAAACATTGCTGTAAAAAGGCATTTAGCGGCGACGTTGTAAATAAACAATGTGTTGCATTTCATGTGTTATTTTTGTGTTTGTGCCTCAACGCGTCACTCCCGCCCATATATTCTTATACAATAATAGTTTGTTTTAATGAGCTCTACAACCCCTCAATGTTTGTCCCATTGTTTTAGAGTCATCCTGTATGTATCATGATACGAGATAACACTTGTCTGGCAATGATTAGGCGACGTAGAAATATCGGTGTACAGCTTTATAACCGGAAAAACTGTTTGCACATAACGGAGTCGGCGATATTTTTCAGTCTGCATTCACATACAGAGGTTCCATGGCTTTTTCTATATACAACACTTAGAAGAGTAAAGAAAAAGTAATAATAACTATTAATCATCCACAATGTTGCTAATATATATATATCAAACTGGGTGAAATACAAGGTGCCACGTAGTAAGAAAACGCGCCGACGCTAGCAAGATGAGTGTAAACACCTAAACTCCCGGCTGCAAGTCAGATACTAACCGCATACTGTAGTGATGCAACGAATATTCGAATTCGCATTCGCAAAAATGATGCCAATATTTTGCGAATGTNCGGTCGGTTCTGAGCCCTCTTATCGGGCGGGCATCATTTTCCTTTTCTGCAAATGATCTTGTGACACGAAACCGAGAATACGATTTGTGTGCTTCCTTCTTCAAATTTAATTATGTAGTTAAAAAAAGTTTTTACTCGTTTTGGTAGACGCATATATACAATAAGTGATATACAGTATATCTGTCTTATTGGTTACGAAACTGTGGAGATAGACGACTGATACGAACGCGCGTAGGCTATCACTTGCCTTCCTCTCCTGCCACTTATGTCAAGAAATAATGAATCTCTAATATTCGCAACTTATATTCCATTCCAAATAGCTATGCTACTGTTTCATTAGTCAGTAAACATTATACAGGATGATTCTAAAATCATGGGACAAACATTGAGGGGTGGTAGAGCTCACTAAAACAAACAATTATTGTAAAGGAATATATGGGCGGAAGTGACACGTTGAGGCACAAACACAAAAACATAACACATTAACGGAAACATAAAATGTTCATTAGCAGCATACTTAACGAGTAATTCCGTACAGAAAATGTTAAAACCGTTGCTGTAAATGCATCCACCAACAGTCACACATGCTTGGCGACCGCTACATATGGCGTGATTGGCTGACAATGGTAGCGTGCGTGAAATACCCGGCGTATTTGAATCTGTTCGCCAATCACTCCACCGACGCACAGACAGGTATTTGTCCTAAAAAGCTGACCAAAAGTATTTAAGTGTGTTTAAGTAATTGTTTAGAGTTAATATGTAGTTTTAACATGTATTGATATGATTTATATGCAATTTACGTTGATACTTCATAGTATCATAGTAACTAGATGAAAGGCATTGCTGACATAAAACAAACAAAATGGTTAAATTGGCAAAAATATATATAATTTGTATAATCAAATAACATCATTCAAAGTCACAATTCTCATTATCTTCATCATCATCATCATTGTTTTCACCACTAATATCAAGGGAATCATTAGAAAAATTNATCTTCATCATCATCATCATTGTTTTCACCACTAATATCAAGGGAATCATTAGAAAAACTGGTATCCACTAGTAAGAATTGCAATGCCTCTTTTGAAAACGCCTTCCTCTTTTAGGCACTTTTATCTCTGTTGGAACTTATGTATGGACCGGAGCTCAAGAGCAACCGTTTGAATATATCCTCATTGCACTTCTTTCTGGAGAATTTTCTGGAGAATTTTCTGCCTCAGCCGCTTCTTCGGATAGTTGACCAATCGGGAGCAGCGCATGCTCAATCACTGTTGCTCCGTGTGACAATATTTTGTGTAATATAGGTGGCATTGGGTGCCACTTATATAGTCACATATAATTTTGCGGTCTCCTCCTAAAATTCAGAAAATTTCCTTAAGTCTATCTTATAGCCACTTGACAGGACTTCAAAATAACTCTTAATTTTTTTATGACGTTTAAGTCAATTTCTCTAATTCGGGCGGATGTTTCCGGATCCTTAGGATAACACCTGAGTTTTTCTTTTTGCAAAAGTGAATAACATGGGTATATGTTTTTAATTGCAGCTCTAATAGTATTGTACTGCTTAGAAGTGAGGTCAGNAGTGAATAACATGGGTATATGCTTTTAATTGCAGCTCTAATAGTATTGTACTGCTTAGAAGTGAGGTCAGCATCCACGAATACAGCTAAAGCTTTTGTTGTTGAAAGCTTTGTATTTTGATGGGTACTGCCTTTCTCAGCGGATATTATTATTCTTCTGTATTTTGTAGCCCGAGTTGGAGTCAAAGAAGCGTCTTTAATAATTTTAGACAAATCGGTTTCACCAGCAGCCCGTGTGCCCATATGCGTAGCGTACGTCAACATTTCGTGAGATATCTCAGATCTAAGTTGTTCGGTTTTGCGCCTCTTACTCCTTTCACTGCTTTCGTNAACATTTCGTGAGATATCTCAGATCTAAGTTGTTCGGTTTTGCGCCTCTTACTCCTTTCACTGCTTTCGTCAAATTCCCTACTCGGCCGACCGGTTCTCGGAATTGTCCAGATAGGCAGCGCTATTGTTTCCNGGTGTGTAAAGAAGACCAGCCTCACTAAAGACCCTTTCGCTAGGCACACTAGTGGGTGGTGTTACTAAATATTTCCTGGCTATGGGAGAAATAATACCATACTTCTTATTATTTACCGCCCACCATGTAAGTGGATCTACATCATTTTCCACACGTTTATCTAATAAATATTCATTGATGGTTTTTTTTTATCAAAACTTCTATAGGGTTCGTACATTAATTTTCTTCTTCTTAACTTTCGCTGGAATTCATTAGCAATTTCATGGTGTCTCTTAAAGATATAGATTTCTATGTCAGGCTGGCACTGGAATCAGATGTTTCAATCCGATGAGTAGTCATTCTGGCACGCTTAGGATTTGAACAAGACAATAGGTTTGATTCATCGTTTCCAATTTACTCTAAAATATTTTTCACAGCTTGATCTCTGGTTGAAGAATTTTTGAAGAATTTTAATTTGTATCTCGGGTCAATAAAAGTTGCCGTAGCAAACAATACGTCATTTTCCAAATGGGAAAATCTGCGACATAGTTCTCGTTTAAGAACTAAAATCGTATTCCCAACGCATTCGTCGGTCACATCAAATTCACCAATAATTTTTTCCAAAGTGGACAATAATGGAATTACTGAGGATACAGAAATATTGGCTGCACTTAGTTCTTTTGTAATTTCTTCAAAAGGTCTGAGTAAAGTTATTATTTTTTCCACAAGAATCCACTCTTCGGAAGTTAGTTGTGAAATCTTGTTATTCTGGGAAGCATAAAGACATAACGAATCTTTGTTTTTCAAAATACGCTCTAACATATACAAGCTGCTATTCCATCTTGTAGCACACTCTTGTATGATTTTCAACTTTGGCTGATCGAGTCTTTCTTGTAGAGCAGCCAGTTCATCTTGAGCTACATTTGAGTGATGAAAATGTGTTGCCATCTTTTTACATTTTGCAATCACTGTTATAACGGAATCTTGTGCCTTAAGCCCCTCCTTGACAACCAGCTGAATTTGGTGTGACGAACAATCAATGTCTCTAATTAATAACAAGGAAATACCTTTTTTCATGTTTGTGCCACCATCTCTAACAATGCATTGCACTTTTTCTTTAGGTATTTCCCAATGCGACAACATGGTTTCAAGTTTTATAGCTATATTTTCACCAGTATTTCGGCCATCGTTAAATACCACTGCGTTTAACACAATCATTTTTCTCTCAAAGTTTTTTGTTATACCATGACATGTAAGACTCAGCAAAGATATTCCTGAACAAGAATTAGACCAAATATCAGTTGTTAACGCCAATTTTTCAAATAACTTAATTAATCCCAAAATTTTATCTTTAACTTTGCCGTAGAAATTCTCACATATAAACGAAGAAAAATGTTGTCGGCTTTTTATATTATACGACGGACAAAGATGGTTCAATAGTCTGACAAATCCAACGCTTTCGACAAAACTAAAGGGTAAGTCCTCTAAAGCAATCATTTCGCTTATTAAATTATCAATTTCCAAAGACTTGGCATTGTTGTTATCCCACTTTTTTGTTTTTTCGACGCAATCAGTCAAAGACATTTGTTTCAGGTCGGTTTTCGTACATTGTCGCGAAGTGGAGGCCACAACACTTGTAGAAGCATTTCGCTTTTCATTTTCCCTATTCTTTAAAGCATTATACTCGTTTTTATGCAAAGCTTCCAGGTGATTTCTCATAGCACTTGTTGTTCTTCCTTTGCGCGAGTATTGTTTATTACATATTTTGCATTTCACATTTTCAGCATCACATATTGTAAAATAAGTCCAAACTTCGCTAACACACGACCGCTTCATTTTGAAATATCACTTATCACTGTACAATTACAACAATAGAGTCTTTACAAGTTAAAAACAAAACTTAAGTATGTTGACTCGACGCTGCTCCCACCTGTACTATACAGGGTGGTGGATAGCAGGGTACGTAGTAATTTGTTACGGTGTTGGCTAACAGCAACTTGGGCTGCTGTAAGAGGGGTGACACAAAGACGTAACTGGGTTCGGTTTATTCACGCTGTCGTGTGACGGTTTAGGAATTTTAGAGCGACGCTGGCCCACAACAACTCCCTCCCCCCACCACCCACCCCTCCCCCGAGCATAACCAGGCGACACGTGGCACGAGGCAGGTGGTGGACCGCAGCCACGTGTCTTGCTGCGCGTCCTGCTGTGTAGGCCTCCCTGCCACCCCC
>NQII01005386.1:101022-119408 GCA_002778355.1 Clitarchus hookeri
AAATAAAAATAGAATATTCAAAAATAAAATTTTAAAAAATTACAATTTATATGTTTTTAAATATAAGAAATGTGTGATCCCCATTGAACATGAAGGAGGTTTATAGTATTTTATAGTTCCATCTCTGAATATTAGTTCATTTGTTGTAAATACTTTTTTTAACTAATAATTTTTAATATTATAAATTTCATATTTTTCCCAAAAATTGAAATTTGAAATCCCTTCGAAGCAAATTCTTGGCTACGCCCATGCCAGGAATGCCCAAGACCTGGGACCGGAAAGGAAACGACACGAATTCCCCTGCACTCTGCCTCCACCAGTTTCTGCAGTATCGGGACTGGAATTGGGGATGGAGTGAGGAGAGAGACCGAATGGCGGGCAGTGAGTGCACTCAACGAGTCGGATCACACCAAGCAGCGACGCACGAACTCACTACCAATNACGAGTCGGATCACACCAAGCACCGACGCACGAACTCACTACCAATAAAACACGGAGCTTTAAAAATAGTGCACAGCTCTGCAGTTGAAACTGAGCACACTAGATGGTGCCCAAACAGGTACCTCTCCACTTAATCACAAAGGCGCGCCCAGCACAGACAAACTGGACTACATGAACATGTTTGCACGAGGCGGATGAATATCCTGGAAGTATGACTTTAGCAGGGCTTCAGAAATGTTGGAAGTAAATGTGAATTGACTATACACGTAGAGCGAACAGAGAAGCCAGTGGAGGGTAGTCGGACCTGGCGGGACCTTGAAATTAGTTAGGCAGCACACAGCGCTGAAATAACCGCCGTTTGGAGACACCGCCAGCGGTGTGACGGAGTCGTTTGTTTTCCTTTCCTCGGAGCCAAGTTTTCGGAACGTGACCAAATACCAATACGTTTTCGGAAGGCGTCCTGCAAACCCACTCGTGTTCTAAGGCGTGCGTTGTTCGTCGAAAGGTAAATATATGTAGATATATATATGCCTGCACTGAATAGAGATTTAGCACTCGAGGAGACAAATATTGTCTCTCNCGTGACCAAATACCAATACGTTTTCGGAAGGCGTCCTGCAAACCCACTCGTGTTCTAAGGCGTGCGTTGTTCGTCGAAAGGTAAATATATGTAGATATATATGCCTGCACTGAATAGAGATTTAGCACTCGAGGAGACAAATATTGTCTCTCCGACAGACGGTTGTCCTGGTAAGGCGAGACTTGTACCGACCAAAATGTCACCGACGTTACACCACGGCTTCGCTTCTCCTGCAATGAGCACGCCCGCCTTTCTTTTTTATTTTTTTTATTTTATGACCACCTCTAACCGCCTTCCCTTCTCAAGAGTCCTTTCGCCATGTGACCTTTCCCCTGAACTCTGCTGCCCACCATATATCTGCGCGGCGCCCCACGCAAAGCGATTCGTGGTCATTGCTGGCAGGCCGGATTAAGTTTCTTATTATGACATTACTTTCTTTCCCCTAGGCGGAAAAACGTTACAGTGTACCACTTACATACGTGCTGCCACCCCACGCTGCCAGGACGAATTTGCGTTCAAGTTACTTGTGATTCGCGTTTCCAGCAGTAGCGTTAACATCTAGAAAGGGGCAAGGTATGCATTGTCTCTCCCTAAATTTACTAAAGGGCTCCATAATGAGAGTAAATTAGCACCCAAATGGTTTTTATTCAACAAGATGANTCTCTCCCTAAATTTACTAAAGGGCTCCATAATGAGAGTAAATTAGCACCCAAATGGTTTTTATTCAACAAGATGAGTTGATATATTGACAATTTCTAATTAAATGTTATAATGCATTTCTGATGTTTATATACATCGTTTCTGGGCTATCAATTTTTCTCTATCTTTTCTTTAGGTTTTTGATAGAACTTAAATAAAATTTAAAGATAAGTAAAAATGCCTTAAAAGGGGCGTATATGTTGTAAACTAATAATAGACCTATACTATTTTANAAAATTTAAAGATAAGTAAAAATGCCTTAAAAGGGGCGTATATGTTGTAAACTAATAATAGACCTATACTATTTTATTTTTTTCTTCTGTTCGGCTGATGCAATCCCCCCAACCTTCCACCAATCACCCCTAGTATTTTTATCGTGATATTTGNTTTTTTCTTCTGTTCGGCTGATGCAATCCCCCCAACCTTCCACCAATCACCCCTAGTATTTTTATCGTGATATTTGTTTTACTTCGTATACTGTAAGGTTTTCACATGTTTCATCGAGAATGAAGTAAATAGATGAAATACTTATTATACAGAATAACATTTTCTTCTATGTGTTTTCAAATTGATGTTTATTATTATGATTCTAATTTTAATTCTTTGTGTGTTAATGTTTACCAGAGGGAAAAACAGCAGTAGTAATAAAATGGGCATTCACCAGCAACTGGCTGATGGCTGCGTACATGAGAACAAGCTGACGGCCATCTTGGATGACGTCATGATGAAACTTCATGCTATGTCATCCCTTGTTAACTGATTCCATCTTGTTTTATCCCTAGGAATTTTCCTTGTCCCCTTTTCTCTGATTGGCTACGCGAGGCTCTCGAAAGGGTCTCGTCTCTGATTGGCTACTGCGATCCACCTTGATTTTTTCAGGCTCTATCAGTCCTTCCTGGTCCATCTTTCCTGCGCTATCATTCCTTATCGTCTCTCTCCCACCCATTTTCTCTCTCTTGCATTCTATCATTCCTTCTTGTCTCTTTTCCCACCCCTTTTCTCTCTCTCTTGCCTTCTACATCCTCCATCTCGGTCGTTCCCTCTTCGCAGTCGTCTGCTGTAGGCGGCAATCTTTAATTCTCGCGCTCGCCACCAGAGTGTGCTGATAGCAAGTTCTACCGTTCGCGGCTAGAAGCGCTGGTATCGGTGCGGCCATATTGTATTGGTAATCACGTCACCTGTAAGGGTGTGCTGGAATCGGAGTGTTTAGTTCCATCGGTGGCCGCTAGGAGCACTAGAATTATCTTAGTTGCTTGTTTCTGAACTCAAAAAATGGTGGAGGTGCGCGGGATCCCTCTCACCACCCTTTGGAAGTCAACCGAGCGTCCTGACCACAAGACTACGGCAGCAATTAGGGAAGGATGGTAATTAATGTCGATTATAAATAAATATTGCCATTCCGTCACTCGAAAAAAAAATTGGACAGATCAAGACTTTATATAAGTTATATAAGGGAATGTATTTAAACAATATATAACCATTATATTATTCAGAAAAAATAAGAAATTTTATATAAAAATATTGTCATTCCATTATTCACAAAAATAAAAATATTGGCTGGCCAAGANAGAAAAAATAAGAAATTTTATATAAAAATATTGTCATTCCATTATTCACAAAAATAAAAATATTGGCTGGCCAAGACACTATATAAAAGTTATATAAAGTAACATATAGAAAAACTGCAGGCACCACGCGCACGCCCACGCCTTTATATGTGTAAAGGTTATACATAAAAAATTGGTAGCACTTGTACTATGTGAATTCTGGTCCTCATGAGTGCTGGCAAATAATTAAAACTACATTCACATGTAACATACATCCATAAATACACACACAATTACGCTGCGAAGCACATGCTCGACGATCGCGCACTTCTGTATCTGCAACTTGTCTGTGCATTGTATGCGGCACGGACCGAAGCCGGCCCGGCCCATGCCGCTAGCTTAGAGTTACACGCCGCGTGCGATAAGTATGCCTTAAGATCTCTTATAAGAATAGTTGGCTGTAATTTTCGAACTGCTTATAATACAGCCACCTAATTCATAACATAGGCATCAACTCCGACGACGAAAAGAACAGCCGAAATCAAGTATGCCTGCCCTAGGCCCACATATACGTATAGATGGTTGTTATTTCCAAACTGTTTAAAATACAGTCACCTAATTCATAACATAGCCATCACCCCACCCCCCCTATGTAAAATATATGAAACCGCCCTGTACATAAAAAATCAGTCACATAACAAACAATAAGGACTGGCATATACGCAAGTACAACACGAGAATGATGTCATAACGAATCACAATATATATAAAAATAATACCCGATGGAGCCACAGTCAATAATATTGATATCAGAGTTGCTCCCACGCCAAGAAGTTTAGTAAAAGCTAGAATGCTCGGCGAAATGGGCAAGAACGAATGATCACGAGGACCAACCTCAAAAATTACTTTAATACATCAAGTGCGATACACATTATGCGACATGTAAAGACTGTGTTCCTTTAATTGCCACGAAACAAGATACATTTAAACCATTAGACGCGCAATAGAGACGTCACTGCTGCGCGCTAATGCAAACGGATATAAAAAATAATTATAAAAGGAAATATTTATAAGAATTTACCATCCAATGCATATTGCGCGATCATCGAGCACTGTAGGTCATGTTGTCTATAAAAATACTTTTGCGAAGCCGAGAAGCACAGGAGCGATAAGGACGACACTGCTACACACTAATGCAAACATATATAAAAATAAAATGTAAAGTCAAATAGTTATAAGCNAGCGATAAGGACGACACTGCTACACACTAATGCAAACATATATAAAAATAAAATGTAAAGTCAAATAGTTATAAGCACTTACCAACCAGCGCAATCGCATATTACACAAGCGTCGGGTGCTGTACGCTGCGTTAACCGATGCTAGACAAGACNACTTACCAACCAGCGCAATCGCATATTACACAAGCGTCGGGTGCTGTACGCTGCGTTAACCGATGCTAGACAAGACCATGCCGTCCTGGTTAGTGCAACAGAATAGCAAATGACTTCCCTACTAACCGATTGAAACGAAACCATCACATTCAGACTGCAGCCAACACTCACAACACTAGCAGCGGAACACATCCGATCCGTCCGATGTTGTGCGATCAACTAACATTTTGAGAATCTGTAAGGCAGCCCTGGTGGTCGCCCAGCGGTGCAGGAACTGTGCAGATCTCGGAAAGTCGAAGGGATGGCACAGAACACTAGCAGAGAGAGAGAGAGAGAAGCGTCAGGCTGCAGGGTGGTAGACCAGCCGAGTTACACATACACTTTCCTTTACGAGAAGAATGCAGTTATACAGTACAAGGTAGCATTTTATTTTGTCTTAAACATTTTATACATGTACTTATTTCGAATACGTGCCATTTATATAGAAATAACCGTAAATGTATTAACTTTGTAATGACGAGTAAGAAAGCATCGCAACATATTCATTTCAACTATATATGTATGCTGCTTTTCAGTCATCTCAAAACATATGTACCCTGGCAGCACTGGAGACAAAGCACCGACCTTGAGAATAAGGTAGTGTAGGTTCAATCCCATAGTGAGCCTAATCATTTCACTGGAAAAAATACTATATGATACACAATTTAAACTTATGTGTTATATCTACATGTTTAAGTACCGAATACATCATGCAACAACCACAAGGTTCGGGAAACAACAGAAACTAGGTACACACAATCTGATGATATCATACCAAGCATGTATGTGCCTGCAGTGGTTGGGGCGAGTTATGCATTTATTACTATTCTTAACAAAAATTACACACATACATAATGCTTCATTAAATAAAGCATCTAGCATGGAGTTCATTAATAATCGAATTTATCTATTCACTGACAGAAAGATATCCGGTACTTTTGCAATAGAACCAACATCAGCAGTCTACCAACCAAGTCATTGCGGTCTTCAGAAAATAAGTAGCTAGATTGCGCGACTTCCTTCGCAGAATGATGCATGTATGTTCTTCTGCGATGAGCATGTTGCGAGATACCTCTGGACCAGAGAAATGGGTTCGAATCCATGTTTTTTCTGCCCCATCTTCAAGTAGCCCTTATCTTCAGCAACATGTTTACACTTTTGTTTTGCAGATACTAGCACTTCATCGTCAACAGTAAAATATGTACATTTCTATATAGTTTTCATATCATCACCAGCAGTCTCGGAGGCCTCTTTGTTGTTCTCATCGCCCTGACTAGTTGTAACATTATTGTTTTTCACCTTACATATTAGAGGTAAATGCATGTTGTTCACAACTTCTGTAGGTCCGTATGGCTCGCACTTCCCATAGTAAATTTCTGCGATACTTTTATTTCCTTTAAAGCCTATTGTTTTGAAACATGATGCAGACCCTGATAATGTTGCGGGCTTTCGAATTAACTGTTCCCCATGCCTAGAGTGTTTTCAAGGTAGTGCTACCATTAGAGACACATACATTCCAGGAGCTGGTGTAAGACACATCGGGAGAGAGTAGCCGCAGCAGCAAAATAAAAGGCACCTCCAACACTGAAAAATGTACTAGTATAAAGAAGAGCGAAATGACAACTTCGCAGGCTAGAAAGCGATCGACCTGATAGGGCAACTTATTAGAGTCCAGCAACAATGCTGATGTTTGTACCACTTAACCAGCAGTCATCCACTGAACCAACCCGAAACAGGCAATTCAAACTAGCTTGTGGTGCGAACAGTATGCAAGCAAACTTCATGTAAAAACGGTTGTCATTTCGTCGGCGAGAGCAATGGTGGAAAGCAGATCGTTACGACTACATTCATCTACTGTGATCGCGTACTCTGTTACAATATCAAGAGGGAAACAAGGGTTGAAAATTTACAATCTGTAAAAATGTCAGCATCGTCAACAGCAAGGGACCCTGGAGAGTCGCTACAAGCATTACAGAAACAATGTTACTGCTGTGGAAATACTTTTAGTAAAAGCTGTACTGCACGCTAACATAAAAGTAGCCATTGCATGTTCAGCCCAGCATACGAGGCTTTACACTGCAATAGCTGCGATACGGTTTTTACCCACAGTGATAACCTCTGTAGACATAACAAGAAGTGCAAAGGCACTGTATGTTGTTCATCAGCAAGCGAGTGCAAGAATTGCGACAAGACATTTAATATAATCTCTAGTGTCAGTCAAAATTAAGATAGTAACTGTCTATTCGCTATCGACTACAAGACTTACCACTGTAATAAATGTGATGCGGGAACTGTTCTACGAAAACAGACACCATGATTGTTTTTCTCGAATGAAGAATAAATTGAGCTTGTATCAAATATGATTATGTATTATTTTTATGTCAAATCTGTAAAATAAAGGTAAAGTGTAAAAATTACTTCTGTGTTATTCATTTATTTTAACCCACGCCAATATTAGTTTGACCTCCATCATACAGACCTGAAACATTCCCCAACACTAAAAAAATTATAACATTTTGTCTAAATCTGAAAGAGAATTAATATTTTTTATAGTTTCCAGTCTCGAACTCAGGTCCCTACACCATACCTCACCTTAGAAGATTGTTTGATTTTATATATCAGCCACATTTGGGCATATAAACAGACAGAAAATCACATGCAAAGCTAATCGCCCATACTCAAAATATACGCACATAAATTACACATATGACAATTGCACATGCACATGTCAATTACCCTCATCCAACGTCTTACCTTCACCATCGTCGTCTGCTAGCGTACACCTCAGGTGACTGACATCTTGCATTCGTCGATGGCTCCTTGAGCAATACACAGACAACCCTGCCATATTCGTTTCTCCAGTCGTCCACTAGAGTGCACGACCATCGTCTGCTAGGGTCGCAGTGGTCTTCGGCCACCTTCGTTTCCCCTGTCACCTGTCAGGAGGCGCTAACATCGTTTGCGTTACCGATGGCGGCCGCTAGGAGCACTGGTGTCGACACACATGGCCGAATTCCGACATTCAGTATGCAGAACACTCGCCCATGCATGCAATACTCGGTGCAAGTAGCTCAAAAAATGTCANACACACATGGCCGAATTCCGACATTCAGTATGCAGAACACTCGCCCATGCATGCAATACTCGGTGCAAGTAGCTCAAAAAATGTCAGATGTATGGGGTTTCAATCCAACCGCCAATGAAGGTTGCAGCTCGACGGGTGCGATAGCACAGGGTGACTGCAGCAGTGTGGTTAGACTGTGAGGGCTAAAGATCGCAATAAACAGCATCAGCCCATGACGAAGGCTGGGGGTAACCTCATGCAACATATGAAATCACCCCATGCATAAAAAAATTAATTNCATACACTTTCCTTTACGAGAAGAATGCAGTTATACAGTACAAGGTAGCATTTTATTTTGTCTTAAACATTTTATGCATGTACTTATTTCGAATACGTGCCATTTATATAGAAATAACCGTAAATGTATTAACTTTGTAATGATGTGTAAGAAAGCATCGCAACATATTCATTTCAACTATATATGTATGCTGCTTTTCAGTCATCTCAAAAAATATGTGCCCTGGCAGCACTGGAGACAAAGCACCGACCTTGAGAATAAGGTAGTGTAGGTTCAATCCCATAGTGAGCCTAATCATTTCACTGGAAAAAATACTATATGATACACAATTTAAACTTATGTGTTATATCTACATGTTTAAGTACCGAATACATCATGCAACAACCACAAGGTTCGGGAAACAACAGAAACTAGGTACACACAATCTGATGATATCATACCAAGCATGTATGTGCCTGCAGTGGTTGGGGAGAGTTATGCATTTATTACTATTCTTAACAAAAATTACACACATACATGATGTTTCATTCAATAAAGTGTCTAGCATGGAGTTCATTAATAATCGAATTTATCTATTCACTGACAGAAAGATATCCGGTTCTTTTGCAATAGAACTAACATCAGCAGTCTACCAACCAAGTCATTACGGTCTTCAGAAAATAAGTAGCTAGATTGCGCGACTTCCTTCGCAGAATGATGCATGTCTGTTCTTCTGCGATGAGCATGTTGCGAGATACCTCTGGACCAGAGAAATGGGTTCGAATCCATGTTTCTTCTGCCCCATCTTCAAGTAGCCCTTATCTTCAGCAACATGTTTACACTTTTGTTTTGCAGATACTAGCACTTCATCGTCAACAGTAAAATATGTACATTTCTATCACATCATCACCAGCAGTCTTGGAGGCCTCTTTGTTGTTCTCATCGCCCTGACTAGTTGCAACATTATTGTTTTTCACCTTGCATATTAGCGGTAAATGCATGTTGTTCACAACTTCTGTAGGTCCGTATGGCTCGCACTTCCCATAATAAATTTCTGCGATACTTTTATTTCCTTCGAAGCCTATTGTTTTGAAACATGATGCAGACCCTGATAATGTTGTGGGCTTTCGAATTAACTGTTCCCCATGCCTAGAGTGTTTTCAAGGTAGTGCTACCATTATAGACACACGCATTCCAGGAGCTGGTGTAAGACGCATCGGGAGAGAGTAGCCGCAGCAGCAAAATAAAAGGCACCTCCAACACTGAAAAATGTACTAGTATAAAGAAGAGCGAAATGACAACTTCGCAGGCTAGAAAGCGATCGACCTGATAGGGCAACTTATTAGAGTCCAGCAACAATGCTGATGTTTGTACCACTTAACCAGCAGTCATCCACTGAACCAACCCGAAACAGGCAATTCAAACTAGCTTGTGGTGCGAACAGTATGCAAGCAAACTTCATGTAAAAACGGTTGTCATTTCGTCGGCGAGAGCGATGGTGGAAAGCAGATCGTTACGACTACATTCATCTACTGTGATCGCGTACTCTGTTACAATATCAAGAGGGAAACAAGGGTTGAAAATGTACCATCTGTAAAAATGTCAGCATCGTCAACAGCAAGGGACCCTGGAGAGTCGCTACAAGCATTACAGAAACAATGTTACTGCTGTGGAAATACCTTTAGTAAAAGCTGTACTGCACGCTAACATAAAAGTATCCATTGCATGTTCAGCCCAGCATACGAGGCTTTACACTGCAATAGCTGCGATACGGTTTTTACCCACAGTGATAACCTCTGTAGACATAACAAGAAGTGCAAAGGCCCTGTATGTTGTTCATCAGCAAGCGAGTGCAAGAATTGCGACAAGACATTTACTATAATCTCTAGTGTCAGTCAAAATGAAGATAGTAACTGT
Source organism: Clitarchus hookeri (assembly GCA_002778355.1). NCBI lineage: Eukaryota > Metazoa > Arthropoda > Insecta > Phasmatodea > Phasmatidae > Clitarchus > Clitarchus hookeri. The sequence goes on from NQII01005386.1 coordinate 110,981, forward strand.
CTATTCGCTATCGACTACAAGACTTACCACTGTAATAAATGTGATGCGGGAACTGTTCAACGAAAACAGACACCATGATTGTTTTTCTTGAATGAAGAATAAATTGAGCTTGTATCAAAAATGATTATGTATTCTTTTTATGTCAAATCTGTAAAATAAAGGTAAAGTGTATAAATTACTTCTGTGTTATTCATTTATTTTAACCCACGCTAATATTAGTCTGACCTCCATCATACAGACCTGAAACATTCCCCAACACTAAAAAAATTATAACATTTTGTCTAAATCTGAAAGAGAATTAATATTTTTTATAGTTTCCAGTCTCGAACTCAGGTCCCTACACCATACCTCACCTTAGAAGATTGTTTGATTTTATATATCAGCCACATTTGGGCATATAAACAGACAGAAAATCACATGCAAAGCTAATCGCCCATACTCAAAATATGCGCACATAAATTACATATATGACAATTGCACATGCACATGTCAATCACCCTCGTCCAACGTCTTACCTTCACCATCGTCGTCTGCTAGCGTACACCTCAGGTGACTGACATTTTGCATTCGTCGATGGCGTCTTGAGCAATACACAGACAACCCCGCCATATTCGTTTCTCCAGTCGTCCACTAGAGTGCACGACCATCGTCTGCTAGGGTCGCAGTGGTCTTCGGCCACCTTCGTTTCCCCTGTCACCTGTCAGGAGGCGCTAACATCGTTTGCGTTACCGATGGTGGCCGCTAGGAGCACTGGTGTCGACACACATGGCCGAATTCCGACATTCAGTATGCAGAACACTCGCCCATGCATGCAGTACTCGGTGCAAGTAGCTCAAAAAATGTCATATGTATGGGGTTTCGATCCAACCGCCAATGAAGGTTGCAGCTCGACGGGTGCGATAGCACAGGGTGACTGCAGCAGTGTGGTGAGAGTGTGGGGGCTAAAGATCGCAATAAAGAGCATCAGCCCATGACGAAGGCTGGGGGTAACCTCATGCAACATATGAAACCACCCCATCCATAAAAAAATTAATTTGCATTATAAATAATAAATGACCATTACATATACAATGCACTGCGTGCACGATGTCGTACCGAATTGTTACTAAAAAAAAAGTCATACTTCCACAGTCCATAATAGTGATATCAGTGTTGGCATTGCGTCCAGAACTTTAGTTTTTTTTTTTTTTGGCTGGGGAGAGTATCCCTGGCCCATCCAAAAAATCTTTCATGCTATAAGGTTACAGGATACATATATTAATGAAACAACTTGCCAACACTGAAATTCTATAGTTAATTATCTTATGTTAGTTAAAATATTTGTTTGTTTAAGTAAGTACAATTTTAAAGATGGAAGTGTCTACAATGGGGATGTTTTGACGCAACTGCAAGGATAGGGAGTGTGGGATCGGTACATATAGATGGTTACACTTTTATCATTAGTGAATAAAATAATAATTAAAATTATATAGTACATACATAGCAAATAATACAATATATTGTTTACATCTTTGCTTACAAGTTTTACAGATATAAATATGTACATTCCTTTTCTTATGAGGGATCTATGAAGGGTTCGGGACCCCATCATCATCTGTCATCGTGTTCTGAATCTGTGCTATTGTTCATGAGGTGGTCTGTGCTATGGAGTGGGCGTCTGGGGTTGTTGTGAAATAGGTGGGTTGGTCATCTGGTGGATGAGGGGATTTGAGTGAGTGGGGAGTTTGGCTTTGAAGCGGCCGGTGATGATTGTGATGGTGGTGAGGATGTGGGGTAGGTTGGCTTGGGTGAGGAGTGTTTGGCGGAGGGTGGCTCTGGGTAAGCCGAGGGTTATGCGGATGCTGAGGAAAAAGGTTCTTGTAAGGGGACGGAGGTTGTATTTGGAAGAGTGAGACCAGGTGGGGCAGGCATATGTGAGGAGAGGTGATAGGTAGGCGTTGAGTGCTGTAATGCTGGTTTGGAGTGGGGTTCCGGATGATGATTTGAGTAAAGGTGTGAGTTGGGCCATGGCAGTTCGGGTTTTTGTGGTGATTGTGGACAGGTGTGGGATGAAGGTGAATTTGTTGTCTAGGGTGACACCTAGGTAGCGGACTGTGGGTGACCAGGGGATTGGTGAGTGAGNGGGATGAAGGTGAATTTGTTGTCTAGGGTGACACCTAGGTAGCGGACTGTGGGTGACCAGGGGATTGGTGAGTGAAAGAATTTGGGGTGAATTTCCGGATCTGTGTGTTGGCGGGAGAAGAGGATGGCTTGGGTTTTTGATTGGTTGAGGGCAATGCCATAGTTTTGGAGTTGGGAGTTGAGGTTGGTGAGGCCGCGGTTGAAACGGTCGACAAGCAGCTGCTGGAGTACTGAGGATGCCAGCATGCAGGTGTCATCTGCATACTGGAATAGGTAGGTGCCTGATGGAGGAGAAATATCGGCTATGAAGAGGGAAAAAAGGATTGGGCTCAGAATGGATCCTTGGGGGACACCGGATGGAGTCGGGCGGGATGTGGAGAGGTGCCCCTCCACTCTTTAGTAAAAAAAAACTTAGTAAAAAACTTTAGTAAAAAGCTGGAATGCCCATCAATAGGAAAAGAGCACATTTTCACAAGGACCAACTTAAAAAAATTCTACAATATGTCAAGTGAAGTACACTATTCCAGTGGGGATAATTTGAAGATGCATTACACGACTTGTAAAGGCTGTGTTCCTTTGCTTGCCACTACACATCATGCATTTAAATCATTGGTCATGCAAGAGACGACTACATTGTTACATATTAATGAACATATATAAAAAATCCATATAAAAGAAAATAGTTATAAACAGCTACCAACCTATGCATATTGTGTGTACAATTAACGCTGTGCATTATGATAGGCTAAAAAAATTACCGTCACGAAGCACGGGAGCGATAAGTTCAGCATTGCTACACACTGATGACAGCAGATATAAAAAGGAAAAATATTTATAATCATCTACCAACCAACGCGTATTGCACAAGCGGCGAGCACTGTACATCACATGAGTCGTTACTGGACAAGACCTTGCATATGAAAACTAACGTGGTAGCCTTGGTTAGTACAGCATAATAGCAAACGATTTTCCCCACATACACCGGTTTTCGCTCCTTTTCATCAAGGCTGTTCGCAAGACGGTGCGCTAATATTCCGTCTTAATGCAAGGAAATACACGCTCCACACAAATTGCAGAAAGTCGAGAATAACAAATAAAAGTAATTACTTAAATATAGCCAGTGATTTGTAAGATGTTTATACTTCAACCTCTATGTAGGTGTCTTATAGTGTCGCAAAATAAAGGTCATATGTTAACATTACCGTAATATTAAATAACAAACTATACACATAATATGGTTTTCCATTCTCGTTTGAAGAGGAATAAAAATGCGCAACACAGTTATTATATTTTTGTGGATCCATGGTGATTGCACATCCTACAACGTCGTCCATTTGTAACGAGGACTCTGTGCGTAACAGCAGCATAAAATGCTACTTTAATTTATATTTTATAGCAATAAGATAAGATTTCTCGTTGTATAATTAAAGGTTACCTTCATTTTCTCGCATGACCAACAGTAACCAAGTTTGCTTGCAATGGAGCTTACACGGAAAATCAAAAGAGTGTTTCACCAAAGGGAATTTTAGAAAAATAAATTTTTAACACAGCAAAAATTTCTAAATCATTTTTGCTAATTATGAAAACATTTGTGATATAGCACAAAAACCTTATTGGTGACCATACTAAACTGATACGTGTGTGGTGAATGATGACCATTTTCCTCACTTAAACAAGTCTCCTGAACAGCGTGTAACACGTGTACAGCGTGTAACACGCTTCCTGACATTTCATACTCATATTAGTCTATTGTTTAGTTATTAAAAGACAAATAATTGCCACTAACAATTCTAAATAAGAAAGTATTTTCTAGACGTGTGGTCTGTAGTTTCATAAAAATCAATATGCATTCGCTCCATAAGCGAAAATCTAGTTTATGATTTTCCATTTACATACATCAGCTTGTACCTAAAACTTNGGGATGAAGGTGAATTTGTTGTCTAGGGTGACACCTAGGTAGCGGACTGTGGGTGACCAGGGGATTGGTGAGTGAGAGAATTTGGGGTGAATTTCCGGATCTGTGTGTTGGCGGGAGAAGAGGATGGCTTGGGTTTTTGATTGGTTGAGGGCAATGCCATGGTTTTGGAGTTGGGAGTTGAGGTTGGTGAGGCCGCGGTTGAGACGGTCGACAAGCAGCTGCTGGAGTACTGAGGATGCCAGCATGCAGGTGTCATCTGCATACTGGAATAGGTAGGTGCCTGATGGAGGAGAAATATCGGCTACGAAGAGGGAAAAAAGGATTGGGCTCAGAATGGATCCTTGGGGGACACCGGAGTCGGGCGGGATGTGGAGAGGTGCCCCTCCAATCTTTAGTAAAAAAAAACTTAGTAAAAAACTTTAGTAAAAAGCTGGAATGCCCATCAATAGGAAAAGAGCACATTTTCACAAGGACCAACTTAAAAAAATTCTACAATATGTCAAGTGAAGTACACTATTTACCAGTGGGGATAATTTGAAGATGCATTACACTACTTGTAAAGGCTGTGTTCCTTTGCTTGCCACTACACATCATGCATTTAAATCATTGGTCATGCAAGAGACGACTACATTGTTACATATTAATGAACATAAAAATTCCATATAAAAGAAAATAGTTATAAATAGCTACCAACCTATGCATATTGTGTGTGCAATTAACGCTGTGCATTATGATAGGCCAAAAAAATTACTGTCACGAAGCACGGGGGCGATAAGTTCAGCATTGCTACACACTGATGCCAGCAGATATAAAGAGGAAAAATAGTTATAATCTTCTACCAACCAACGCGTATTGCACAAGTGGCGAGCACTGTACATCACATGAGTCGTTGCTGGACAAGACCTTGCATATGAAAACTAACGTGGTAGCCTTGGTTAGTACAGCATAATAGCAAACGATTTTCCCCACATACACCGGTTTTCGCTCCTTTTCATCAAGGCTGTTCGCAAGACGGTGCGCTAATATTCCGTCTTAATGCAAGGAAATACACGCTCCACACAAATTGCAGAAAGTCGAGAATAACAAATAAAAGTAATTACTTAAATATAGCGAGTGATTTGTAAGATGTTTATACTTCAACCTCTATGTAGGTGTCTTATAGTGTCGCAAAATAAAGGTCATATGTTAACATTACTGTAATATTAAATAACAAACTATACACATAATATGGCTTTCCATTGTCGTTTGAAGAGGAATAAAAATGCGCAACACAGTTATTATATTTTTGTGAATCCATGGTGATTGCATATCCTACAACGTCGTCCATTTGTAACGAGGACTCTGTGCGTAACAGCAGCATAAAATGCTACTTAAATTTATATTTTATAGCAATAAGATAAGATTTCTCGTTGTATAATTAAAGNTTATAGCAATAAGATAAGATTTCTCGTTGTATAATTTAAGGTTACCTTCATTTTCTCGCATGACCAACAGTAACCAAGTTTGCTTGCAATGGAGCTTACGCGGAAAATCAAAAGAGTGTTTCACCAAAGGAAATTTTAGAAAAAAAAAATTTTTAACACAGCAAAAATTTCTAAATCATTTCTGCTAATTATGAAAACATTTGTGATAAAGCACAAAAAACCTTATTGGTGACGATATAAACTGATACGTGTGTGGTGACTGACGACCATTTTCCTCACTTAAACAAGTCTCCTGAACAGCGTGTGGATAACACGCTTCCTGACATTTCATACTCATATTAGTCTATTGTTTAGTTATTAAAAGACAAATAATTGCCACTAACAATTCTAAATAAGAAAGTATTTTCTAGACGTGTGGTCTGTAGTCTCATAAAAATGAATATGCATTCGCTCCATAAGCGAAAATCTAGTTTATGATTTTCCATTTACATACATCAGCTTGTACCTAAAACTTNAATATGCATTCGCTCCATAAGCGAAAATCTAGTTTATGATTTTCCATTTACATACATCAGCTTGTACCTAAAACTTCGAAGTCTTAAGAAGTGTCTCATTTTCCATGTATTTTTCTAGATCAAAGAGTTAATAATGTAACTTCGTGACCCTAAATCTCAAAAAGCCTGGCAGGAAATGGAATAGTTTCCTTGGTGTTGCACAGCGTTCCGAACGTCTGGCAGTATGGTGGTATGTGGTCCTATCAAGTAAGCTTGGTATGCCCCAAGTTCCATTTTCACTATGGAATCTTCAAAGAACAACCAGCCCAGCAATATTTTTATAACCGTACAAGTGTACTGAATTCGGAATAGAAACTTCGAGGGAAATTTTCATTTACTTCCATTTATAATGATAGCTACTCATGATTTAGCCTACCAGACTTAGGTTTACCACAATTTATTGTTTTGGATAAGTGTAACTATAATTCATATTTTTCAAATTGAAGCAAGGGGTGATTTCTTTATTTCTAAAGTCACTAGACACCTGTCCTGGTCGATGATTAACCTGACGGCCTTGTGTGTGCTCTTCGCAAATACATGAATATAAACAATTCCTTGCTACACTTCAGGCAGTTTAAAACCTGAGGGGATACTCGGTAAAGTAGAAACACATCTAGCGTATTGCTCAGTTTGCCACAGGGATGTATTGCTAGCTGAATTGTATATTATCACAATATTATCAAAATAATTGGTAAAATTATTGCCAGCAATGATGATTCGTGAGTTTTTTCTAACTTGCGTAGAATTAATTTGTACCCCAACATTGATACAATGATATCCGGTTGCGTAAAGTACACCTGATCATGCGCTTCAGAGTTAAAACTTGGCGTGGAGGGATTTGGGCGGNCTGATCATGCGCTTCAGAGTTAAAACTTGGCGTGGAGGGATTTGGGCGGCTCTTAACATCGAGGTATTGAGAGCCGATGAAGGTGCAGTGAGGTGAATATGGAGCAGCGCCGGGATGCAAGGACGGGGAAAACGGGAGATCCCCGAGAAAATCCGCCGACGATTTCCACATGTGAAAATCCGGGAGTGACCCCGCCGGAAATCGAGTAGTCTAACGACTACACTACCGTGGCTCCTTAGAACTTGATGCCAGGAGGTAGAAATTCTTTTACTATCTTGGTATGTCAGCTTTTCGTCATGTACAGCTTTCAGTTTTTAATCGACGTTTGATATTAATTTGTAAGTTTGAAAATCATCCCAGCGAATGCACCATTCTAGTGGCGGGAAATGCACAGAATGTAGCTCTTAACTTCGGCATATCAAGACAATTTTTATAGACATGCCAGATGATTTCTGCTTATTGTTAAGGCCTACACTTTTTTTCAGTTCAATTTTTCAGCTGAATAAGGAAGTGAATGTATAACGTTTTCACTGTTCCTAGTGTTTAATAGTTGAAAGTCGATGTGTTTTCCAGTTGTTGACACAGATTGGGTAGCGAAAGTGGGTATCGGAAACTTCTTTACCATTCAGCCTTTGCTTTACACTGTTAATTCCAAACAGTTAATCTCCTATAATTTGGTGTTTTTCACAATAAGTGGTACGTTCATTTGTATATGTTAGATAGTTAGGTCATGTTGCATAGAGATTCTCATGTTTTTCTCTGTTTTGTTTTTAACACTGATTTTTTTTGCCGTAGTTATTCCAGCCCTCTCTTATAGATATGATTGTTGATGGTGGCATTGACTCATGATTTCACTGTGTCGCAGCGGCTCGGACAACTGTTTTCGTTCGTTCGACATTGTGTTGATTGGTTGCGAAATATCATTGTGGCTTCATTTAGGCCTCTAAGAGCACCCAGCATGTACCGAAGGAATCTCAGAAAATCAAAAGTCAACTTTAGTGATTTTTCCTCGTCATGCGCGTCGTTTATTTTTTCTCTGTGCTTTATTTTTGCCAAAACTTTATATTTAAACCTTGACCAACGGCAATTTTTTTTCTCAGAATCGAATGCCGGATTAGTTGTCTCGTCGGTCTTCTGTGGCAGTATCCTGTCGGCCAAAATATGGGTTTACAGATACTTTCCGGTAGCATGCACTGTTGCGTTGCTTTGTGCTCATACAACTGTCGCTATGTACTGTACAAGCCTGTTCCTAGCTTCATTTATCTTCTACATAACTTGAATCCCGGAAAATGGAGCTTGAAAGGTATTACAGTTTTCATGATGTCCACGATGTCTTGTTCGCCAATGTCTTTTCTTATTCGAGATAATACAGTAAATTGAGTCAAAAAAATATACATACCCTCTGTTTTTATTCAGTTTTTTCATTATCATCACTTTGATCGATTTGATGTGCCACCTATGTCGTACGACAGACTTAATACATACACAAATATTTGTCCTTAAGTTTAATTAATTTTAATAAACCTTTTTAAAAATGTAAATGGGCTCCGCCCTATCCTCCCCC
>NQII01005386.1:119423-156318 GCA_002778355.1 Clitarchus hookeri
GAAAACCCCTAAAATCATTAGTATCCCTAAAACTGGGGTCGTTTATCTCAGTTCTACACTGTTCGACGGATCGGGACCGAATTTGGCAGGGCTGCACTTCAATACCAAACTTAAATATGATAATATGTAGGCCAAACTGGGCTGAAGCCCTTCCATTGGGTCCGAAACCCTAAAACTCCTAAAACGGGGTAGTGAATCTTATTTCTGCACCTTTCGACGGATTGCGAAGAATAGACTCCTTAGCATGAAATAGCCACTTCGTCCTTCTGTCCTTTCAGTGTAATGCTGTGAAAAATTATCTCTATCCTTGCTCCTTCAATAGCAGAATAAACACCCACAGCCACGAGGAGGCGGTACAAAAACAGCTGATGAAAGATGGTAAAGTGAATTGTGGTGTGTAAAAAGTAATTGCGTTCCTCAGAAGTATAAAAATCCTTGAACGGAATGCAGAATGTTTGCATCAAGTTTGCAATTTTACTACATTACGAAACAATTTAATTTTCTAGAGCAGATCAGTGTTTATTACATAAGATTTATTCGCATGTCCACTGAAAACATACCTGCTTTTCCCACGCACTTTTCGTTCTTGATGTTATGGCCATCTATAGGCTATTCTCGGTAAAGTGAGCATTTTTGAAAGCCCTCTCATTTGGAATAATAGTAAATAAATAAATTTTATTTTAGCCTTAGACGTTAACTTCCGAGTGCAGTAGGATATAAACACTGTATTTATTACTTACATGGCAATATTTATTTTAAAATGTGGTTTAAGGATACAAAATGGCTGAAAGCAAAAGTAACTAGTATCTCAAAAATGCACACTTTACCGTCAATAGCCTATAGTTGTTTTAAACACGAACGCCAAACTTTCATAATATGTTCTTTGTCGCATTAAATTAACAACTCAAATACGCCTATATAAATAGAATTTTAAAAGTTTTCAACATTAAATAAATATATTTTTTGCCCTCGACATTTTAATTTATTAAATGAAATTGAATATGAAGCACCATAAAAAGCACCATAATAAAGCACCCTAACAGATAAAGTTTCACTTAAACGTGATGAGTGTTACATGACGTCATCGTAATCCCAGCCTGAGGCGCTGCGGCTCTCTGGGAAATACGACAGAGCGCAGCACAAACACCGGAATGGCCCCATATAGCCGTGACATATGTCGACTGAGTCACGTTGCCCCTCCACGACTACACTACACATGCTCCCCNACAGAACTGGGACGTGTGTGTCCCTAAGTCGGAATGTGAAAACGAAAATAAACAGTGAAAGTTTCCACTACTGGTTTCTCCGCGTCCACCAGTGCCAGCACTTTTTCTTTCTTTTCAATCTCGTTGTCATTTGCACTCACTCCATTACTGGGAAGAATTATTGGGTTGTTGCTCTACTTTTTTATTGAGGCGATCGCCTTTTGCATATTACGACTACTTTAAAAGTACATAAAAAAAATAAAACAAAATACTTGAAAAGGCACGGTAAATGACGGTAGAAAAGACCGTCTCGGTAATGGCTGCTTTCAATCTAGAGTCATAACATCTTTCTTTTTATTTTTTATCTCTGAAATCAAATATATTTTCACGCAAATACTAATGCAAAAATAATTTATGTATGTTTATATTTGATTTTTGTTGTTTTTTTTTGTTTATAAACAATCCCGCTTTATGACGGTAGCCTAACGAGAGGATGGCTTTTGCATCGTAAACTGAAATTTTGGTGAACTACACCAAATAAGTCTTGTTCCAGCAGTGAGAAAGTTTTATATGCATTTATCCATACGAAAAAAAATCTTTTTCTAGATATCACACCGAGTTCTTAGTCCTTCACATAAACTATTCAATTGTCCTAATATCTTTTTATCAGTCGTTGTCTATCGGTGTTACAAATCACTTGTACCCGCAGAAAAATATTTTCATGAATAATTACGTCATGGGTTCTTTAAGAACGTATAAATACTTCATCTCCAATTATGAAATAGGGCAATACTATATATGTGCCTGGCCGGCATTTTGGAACAGGGAAGTTAAATTTGTTAGCTTCTATTTTCTTCCCCAGTAAAGATTTTTTTTAATGCTGCTATCTAAGTTTTGTGCTTAGTAACTTTAATAGTTGCCTTACAATTAGTCAGATATAAAAATCTGATATGCTATAAGCAAATAAAAGATACTTGAAACTTTCTCCCATAACTAAAAACCTGAAAGAAAAAGAGAGGCAAACATTTAGAACATGGTTATATGCCACTATAAATAATATTACAATTTACGTACGTTGCATAACTCACACTGCAAACAAAGGTGTAAATGCGTGGAGAACAATTACACGAACAAGTTAACTATGATGTGCGGAATTAGTCGTTCCGTCTAGCCTACGTGCTATTTCACCCAATTCCAGAGTAAATTTTGCTGAACTCGGAGTAAAAAGACATTACCATATGTATGTGTACTATTACACCTGCCTAACTGGAGATGCTGCTGCCACGTAGATTTGTTCACACAGAAAGTTTATTTTCAGTGCATAATATAAATAAATACCTGTATATAAAACAACGTTCATTTTAGTGGTATACAGGGCATGTTTTGTTTAATAATTCGTAAATAATTTCACTATTGCAGGTGATGAATGTAGAAGAAAATGGAAGCACATAAAATATCCTTACAACAGATTTAAACTTCAGAACAAATTAGGAACAGGATCAGCAGCCCTGAAAAATTCGAAATGGAAAGAGTAGAAACAGTTGCATTTTCTGAAACCATACCTCAACACTGATCGGGAGGCACAGATGTTGTCACAAAACAATGAAGAAACCCCTGAGCTTTCTCAGGCAGAGACTATTGTCTTGATCAAGAGAAGAGTGATGAAGTGACCGTAAGCTAAATGAAACCAATGCTTCTACAGACAGCTTATTCCAGACAAAAATTGAGGAAACCAAACGACGTCGTCGAAACAACACAGACGATGTACTTTTGAATTATTTAAAGAACAGAAATTAAAGTCGTCATAATTTGCTGAAAAAGATCACACAATACTATGACGATGAAATTAGTACATTCACCAGTCACGTAGATGAAGTGTTAAAAAAACTTCTACGCATTTATAGAATTCGAGGCAAGCAGGAAATGTTTAATTTACTCACAAACTATGAAATAATGGCAGTTTAAGATAGTAACAATTCTACTCCAAAATCCAGTTCATCACGCACAATTCAGCCATCATCGTACACTCTCTCTACTCTTGGTGACAACTAGCTTCAAACACTCGTGGCAATGCCCTATACCGATGCATATTTTCCTACCAGTACCAGATCTGTTCAAGAGCCCACCGATCTGAGTGTACAAAAGAATGTAATTCTGGATGATTTTGAAAACCTAATGGACGAAAAGTAATACGTTACCTCAATGTTAAGAACAGTTTTTCTTCAGCAGTGATAACACTCCTAGTGGATTTTGATTGTAAGTCATCGTAAATTAAACTCAAAACAAAATTAAATTGTATTTTATTCAAACGACAAGAACCTTTCTTCGTCACTCTTTAATTGTTTGTTTATAATCGATGTGTAGGAACATTCTTTGGGTCTTTTTTTAAATAAAGGCTGTGTTGTTTTACTTCTCTTAGTATTCATGTACAACAATATATATCTTCTTCTATAATAACTAGAATTATATTTCTAATATACGACATATTTTTCGCACAAGCAATACCTACTGGACCGCTCTCACAATGATTGAGACACACACTCCATACGACACTGTCGCCGGCTGCAACAATAGTGTCGCTGCGTCACAGCGACACTTGTCTCTGCCAGCCTGTCTCCGTCACTGTCACCTGTCTCTGTCGCTTGGCTCGCAACTGAGTATTTTTACGATTCAGAGCCATTTTTTTTCCTCGTGAAGGGGAATGGTATTACCAACCACATTTTCACAGGTCTAAGATATCCGTTCAACAATCGCTATTCGCCGATTTGTTGCTTAATAGCAAGTAGTTCCTGATATGTGTAACGAAAATCATTTCAAAAATGATTTTTGGGGCGCATAGCTCCCCTAGTAATCATTTTAAGGAAAAATAGTACATACATTTTCGTCTTATATTTTCGTCAGGAATAACCTCCCGGAGTTTGTCGGCGATTTCAGATACACATTGTTTATTATTTGTTTTAACTGTAAATACACCTGAAACCTTTTATTTTAGTAACAGCTAAAACATTTGCAACTGTTTTTGTACAAAATATAAGAAAAAATTTTGGGCGTAACTAATTAAAGAGTTAGCAGATTTTAACAACTTCGGCAGTGTTTGAATTGATTCGTAAGTTAGTAATGTGTGATGTAGGTTTCTGTTTGTATTTTGTCAGTAGTAATTTCTTTACATTTTGTAAAAAGGCATTAAATGTTAATATCTAACAATTTTAATAACACACACGCATATTATGGGCATTTTTATACATCCAATTGTCTCCTCGTGTTAGATGGAGATTCCCTCGATCTGAATAAATATTCGATTACGCATAACAAACATTTACTTTAAATTTGTATCGTAGTTATTTTGTATTCTATGAAAGAAATAATCTTTAAGTTTAGAAGATACAATTTTTTTCACTGTATGTGCCCATTTCAGCGTTTCAAGAGCACTAGTCATTATGCATGGTTCACAGGCAAGAAAAAAATAAATTGAAATTGGACAGGGCAGATGGCAGTGCAGGTAACGGTACTAATTGTAGGAATGTGAACCGACATGAAGGAAGCACACCTGCCTCTTTAGCTCGTGCTTCTCGTTGCACATGATATTAAACTATTGAGAAGCGAAAAGTAACGTAGGAGTAACTTTTATTTTTCCTGCTGTTACAATGAATTAGTAACTTAGTTAAGTTACGAGTTGCCTTGCAAAAAGTGTAACCAGTTACCCCAAAAAGTTACTTCAAAGTAACTCGCGTCTGAGTAACTCGTTATTTTCGTAAAGTACTACCCAACACTGAGCAATTGTAAACATTGTGTTGTAGGTGTTGGTATAAATCACAATTCACCTCTAAAAGCTAATATCGCTTTTCATAGTCAAACTCGAAATAGTGTTCCATTTGACCTGTCTAAAGGGAGTCAGACGATCGGGTAATCACAGAATCTGAGGCTTAAAGCAATCATGCGCCAAAATTTTATATTAGTAAAAATCCAAGCTTGGCAGAAATATTGGTATGTTAAGAAAAATTAATCACTCGGCAAGGACTAAGTACGACGTTTATGGTAACATATGAATCGGTCTCGAAAATTATATACAGGTATGACATACTGTGAGTATTTGAGAGAATCTACTTCTTTGAAAGCTATTGTTCACGATTAAGTGAGCACTTTTGAAAGCCCAGCTAGGATCTAATTTTCTTATTTTGTATCCTTACACTATGTGTGAAATATCATCGCCGTGGACCGTCTGACTTTATTCATGTATCATCCAATGAAAGCGTGAGATTTTAAGGAATGTAATTATGTTGATAATAAGCTCATTTACGCTCTTTTAGTATGCATAAATAAAAGAAACACTTACATTAGTAGCAATAAATTTAAACAATACACTCTCAATACAACGTCAAGAACTATTTTCATTCAATCACTGCCAACTTAAATAAACTGAAGAGATTTCTGAGAAATTTCTCATTACAATCAGTTCGAACTTTCAGCAGAAAACAGCTAAAGTTAAAATTTGTGAATGTAAAGAAAAGTTGGAAAAACAAAATTATTACAAATTTTTTTAACTACCAAAAATTTCTGGAGATCAATTAATAATTTGGTATAACACATTACCTGGTCATTTATGTGCAGCAAAACAAAAAGTATCCGCATAATTTCTTCTGTAGATTTATTATGGCTACTCAATTAAATATTTTCCATGATTTTTAGTTATTATTTATGCTAAATAAGTCCGCTATTAAAAATAAAATGCAAAAAATCTTTATTAGAGATTTGAACACCGAGAAAAAAAATTTGAATCTTCTAGTTAACGGTGTACTACCCACGTCAACGAATATTTCTCTGCATACATACGTATGTGCAGTTACCTATAGGCTATTCACGGTTAATTGAACACTTTTGAAAGCCCTGCTTGAGACCTACTTTTCTCCTTATTTTGTATCCTTCCACCTCACATAAAATTTGCATTGTAACACGCCTTATCACTTTATTCGTGCATCAGTCAAGTGAAAAGCTAATGTGCGAATAGGTACTGTAATGCATATAAAGTAAAAAAAAACATGAAATCGACTTGCCATAAATTAAAACATTTCATTTGCAATACAACGTCAAGACGTATAACAATTTTACTTAATTCGCTGTCAAATTAACTAGGAGCCTGCATGCTCGTGTGTACGGTAGCACATAAGCGGTTATTGGGACAGTGATTTTGTTTTTCAGGGGTCGATTTCAAAAGTACTCACTTTACCATGAACAGTGTTTACAAAGCTTTATATGTCGTTATATGACCGAATTTTCTTTTATACATAATTTCCATCTGTATTTTGTATTCTTCCGCCTTTAAAGCATTAGGTAGATTTTGCTTCATTTAATGCCTGCATTAACGAATATTAATCCAACCACATTTCCAGCATAGTTTCTTGCTTAGTTTCAAACATCTCGTCGAAATTAGTATTCTTGACTTTTGGGCTTCAACCGCATTGCAGTGCAAGGGTACCGGTATACACTTATGAGCCAAAAAAACTGGCTAACCTGCCTAATATCGTGTAGGGCCCCCACGAGTACGCAGAAATGCCGCAAGATGACGTGGCATGGACTCGACTAATGTCTGAAGGTATGGAGGAGGCAATTCACACCACGAATCCTGCAGGGCAGTCCACAAATCCAAAGGAGTGTGAAGCGGTGGAGATCTCTTTTGAACAGCACGTTGTCAGGCATCCCAGATATACTCAATAATGTTCATGTCTGGTGATTTAGGTGGCCAATGGAAGTGTCTAAGGTCAGAAGAGTGTTCCTGGAGCCACTCGGTAGCAACTCTCGACGTGTGGGGCGTCGCTTTGACCTGCTGGAATTGTCCACGTCCGTCGAAATGCATAATGGACATGAATGGGTGCAGGTGATCGGACAGGATGCTTACATATCTGTCACCTGTCAGAGTCGTATCTACACGTATCAGGGGTCCCATTTCACGCCAACTGCACACACCCCAAACAATGGCAGAGCCTCCGCCAGCTTGAACAGTCCCCTGTTGACATGTAGGGTCCATGGATTCATGAGGATGTCTCCATACCCGTACACGTCCATCCATCCGATACAATTGGAAACGAGACTCGTCAGACCAGGCAACGTGTTTCCAGTCATCAACAGTCCAATGGCAGTGTTGGCGGGCCCAGGCGAGGCGTAAAGCTTTGTGTCGTGCAGTCAAAAAGAGTACACGAGTGAGCCTTCGGCTCCGAAAGCCTGTATCAATGATGGTCCGTTGAATAGATCGCACGCTGCCACCTGTTGATGTCCCATCATTGAAATCAGCGCCAATTTGAGAAAGGGTTGCACGTCTGTCACGTTTAATGATTCTCGTCAGTCGTCGTTTGCCCCGTGCGTTCACGATCTTTTTCCCGGCAGCAGCGATGTCGAAGATTTGATGTTTTACCGGATTCCCGATATTCACGGTACACTCGTGAAATGGTCGTACGCGAAAGTCCAAATTTTATTGCTACCTTGGAGATGCTATGTCCCATCTCTCGTACGCCGACTGTAACACCACGTTCAAACTGACTTAATTCTTGATTACCTGCCATAGTAGCAGCAGTAACAGATATAGCAACTTTGCCAGACGCTTGTTGTCTTATATAGGTGCTGCCGACCGCATCGCGTTACTCTGATTGGTTCCACACCTCTGTTATTTGTATACGCACGCCTATACCAGTTTTTTTTGGCTCTCCAGTGTACAAGACCACGGCTGCGAAACCATGCGAACTTCATCTCGTCGAGCTAGTGGGACAACGCTCAGTACGCTATATAGTTCTGCGCATGCCTATACGTAGTTTTTCCAAGATAAACGCAATAATTTACTATAATGTGCGTAATTTTACTACAAGAGTACGGTAAGTTTACTTTGCAGCTAAAAGAAAAAGTGTTTATACCTTACAATTGTCAGGTAAATTTACCAACATTTTTATTGATGGCAGTTTACTTTTGAAACTGTATATCTCGTAACCTGTGTATGTTCCTATCTATGAGATAATAATAATAATAACAATAATAATTTACAAGCTCAGGGTGATATGCGGCACCATATTGCTGGCTACCTGGTCGCAAGTATTTACCATTTCATGTAATTAGAGTAAACTTTGACAGACAATGCGACCAACTTACACAGTACGTAAACAGTGAATGCTCTCTTGCAAAGTATTGTATCAGCTGATGAATTGTTGCGGGATGTATATGGTTATGTTAGTGATATTTATTATGAATATATGGAAGAAAATATTGCTTGGAACTATAAGTTGTACTTAAAAACTTTAGCTATACTTACAACATTTATAGTTAAAATTATATTTTTTAAGTGATATGAGATTTTTTTTATTTTAGTGAGACTCGGCTTTAGAAATATATTTAAAATTTATGCCGGAGCATGCAAACACTTGCCATCAGTGAAACGTTTCCAACTCGGTGAAAGCCATTGCGCACGTGTTCTTTTCCATCATGTTTATACAAGTACCTTGATGGTGTTGTTGGAATATTTTATAAATTGTTATATATATATATAGCTTTTATTAAGCAAAATTGTTTTTAGGTGGCTTTTTGGTGCGTTTTCTTAAGTGAAATGTAATATTATCGGCACGTGCCAACAGCTTCGTAAAACGTCTTTGTCCACCATTTTCCTTAACCACAATGAAGCACCACAGATATATTTACGTTCAGAAGTTGAGGTTTAATGGTTTCGGGAAAGGGGTGACATGTTGAATTTACTGAACATTTCTGAAAATAAATTATTTCATATTAGTAACACACAAACATGATTTTAGTAAAGTAATCGTTCAAGGATTGCTATAGAACAACACGTGTTTCAGATATTGCTATTAGGAATTACAAACAGTACGTTAGCGTATTTTGTAAAAAATATATTTTGAAACACTTACTAAAAACTTTTAAATGCACATGACCTAAGAATAAAGCTGCACTTTGAAATCTGTTTTTTCGTGTAAACCCATCGAGTGTAAGGTTAACTTCGGTGCAAATGTTTACCTAATGTGTGTTTACTGTTGCTTCTCTACGAACAGCGACATACAGTCGCTTCCATCAATATTCTGTTTTGTGATACTGTGTTAAGGTTAGAGGCATTTCTCAGGTATAGGATTCAAATAACAAATACTGATTTGGTTTAAGAAGTTATATTTAGACACAGTATACAATAAACCAAAATCAACATGTTTGTTACAGTATATGAAGTAAAAAAAAATAATAACCAATAATGCTACTCAATTGGCGTGCCTCATAAATATATGGTTTTCCAATTTAGTACTTCATAGGTAACCTTCTTTGCTGTATTACTACCCTCAAACGCCAATGCATACTACTTACCAAAGCCTTAGTTGTTTCCGGGGTAGTTTCTCTTCATTATTCATTCAATATTCTCTTTAGATCTTCTTTGGAAGAAATATAAGTTTGTCGTAATGTTCGATCAAGGTCTCTCCACAAATTCTCAATAGTAGTAGTAGTAGTAGTAGGAAATAGAGAGTTCACGCCAACCTGGATGTTGGATGAGCACGAGCGGACGAACCAGTGGCCATCTTAGATGTTGTCACACGGCAACATACTGCTCTGTTATTCCTCGCCAGCAGCGGCCATCTTGGATTTCCCTTTTTACCCTCTGGAATTTCCCTTTTTTCCTTCCATCTCTATCATTCCACCTCGGCACTTCACAATCTTGCATTCCGATTCTTTTTCTTCCACTCTTTCATTCCAATGTTATTGTGTTTCTCGCGCTCTGTCATTCCTTCCTCACATCCGTTCTATCCCTCGGGGTTTTTTCTCATATTTGTTCTGGTCTCCTTCAAGTTTCTCTCTTGTGTTTTTTTTCTCTCATGCTCTCTCATTCTTTATAAACCTACCGTCTGTTCTATCCGTTGGGGTTTTTTCTCATATTCCTTCCAGCCTCCATAATTTTCCCTCTCGTCCCCCAGCCACTCTCTTGGTTTTCTCTCCCTCCATCACCGTCAACGTCGTCTGCTGTAGGCGTCCATCTTGAATTCCCACCGCCAGCCATCTGCCGTAGGCGGACATCATAGATTCCCGCATCTGCCACCTGAGTGTGCTAAGGTCTTTCCTTTTGCGTCTTCCATCTCTAATTCCCGTGCCTGCTGCCAGAGAGTTTAAAGATCTACAGTTCGTGGCTAGGAAAGCTGGTATCGACGCGGCCATTTTGTGCATGTGTGTTGATTTACTCGTCGTCAGCAGGGGCGCGCTAGCGTCGGGGAGGTGAGATCAACCGGTGGCCGCCAGGAGCGCTTAGAATTTTTTTTAGATGTTTCGGAACTCAAAAAATGCAGGAGGCATGCGGGATAGTTACTGCACACCTTGGGTCGCCTGTCCGGCATCTTGACGACACGACCACAATTGCATTTGAAGTGTTAGGACATGAAGTAGCGTATATACGCGCATCGGTCTACGCACTCACCAGACAATAAACATGTAATCGCGAAAAAAAACATTGGCCATTGCACAGTTATGACAAAAAGTACTCGCACCGGCCTACACACTATCCAGACAATAAACTCGTCGCATACAAGACAGCAACACCGCGCGCGCGCCTGTACACACACCTCTTATATGTGTAAAAGTTATACTTTAATTCCCGCGTCCGCCACCTGACTGCTGGCTGGGGAGAAGGGGGCAAACTGACATACTCTCGGGTTTTCTCATGTTCCTTCTGGATATGCCTATGCTAATCAGCTGGCTATGGACGTGATGACAGGCTGGCATACTCGCGGGTTTTCTCATATTCCTTCTAGTCTCCTTTCACCTGGCGTCCTGGCAGGGACCAGTCCCCAGCTCTGTCATTAAATGGTTGGTTTTCTCATATTACTTCTGGTCTCCTTTCACTTAGCATCCTGGCAGGGACGAGTCTCATGCTCTGTCATTCCACTTGCAAGACACAGAGCGAAGCGTGCCCATACATGCTAGTCTAGAGTCGCTCCATGCGAGCGTCAAATACATTCTAAACCTACTTATAAGCATACTTGGCTATAATTTCCGAACCGTTTAAGATACAGCCATCAAATGCATAACATATGTATCACCTCTGACGACGAAAAGGGCCGCTGGGTCAAGTATGACCTAAGCCTACTTATAAGCATAGTTGGCTGTAATTTTCGAACCATTTAAGATACACCCACCAAATTCATACAATAGGCATCACCCCCGACGACGAAAATGACCGCAGGGCAAGTATGGCCTAAGCTCACTTATAAGCATAGTTGGTTGTAAGATCCGAACTGTTTAAGATATAATCACGACATTCATAACATAGGCATCAACCCCGACGACGAAAAGGACCGCAGGGCCAGTATGGCCTCAGCCCACTTATAAGAATAGGTGGTTGTAATTTCCGAACCGGTTAAGAAACAGCAACCAAATTCATAGCATAGGCATCGCCCCCGACGATAAGATAGTCATCGCCCCTGACGATGAACTGGGATGCAGGGTCAAGCACGCCCTAAGCCCACTTATAAGCATAGTCAACCACCACTTCTCCTCCACTACAACTATAGTCATCAAATCCATAAAATAGACATCGTCACCGACAACGAGCAGGATGGTAATATCAAGTATGCCCTATGCCCTCGTATAAGCATTGTTGGCTACAATTTCCAACCCACCCAAGCTATAGTCACCAAATTCATAACATTAACATCAATTCCGATGATGAAAAGGACCGCAGGGTCAAGTACACCTTAGCCCTTCGTACAAACATAGTTGGCTACAATTTCCCAACCACAGAACCTTTAGTCACCAAATTCGCATCATAAGCATCACCTCCGATGACAAACAGGGTGGTATGGACAAGTACACTTTAAGCCATCTTACAAGCATAGTTACCCGACATTTCCCAACCACCGAAGCTATGACCACCAAATACATACAAAATACATCACTTCCGACTGCAATCAAGGAGATAAAGATAATTAGCCCTTAAGCACTGTTATAAGCATAGTTGGTCAGTATTTCAAAAGCTTTGAAATTCGGAAACATGCCAAACGTCCACGCATGTAAATAAAATAAAGTTATACGTACAAGTGCATTGCAAAGTTGCCGTTGCATGTAAGAGTGTAGGGTCTGCAATAGCACACATATACACATTGGTCAGCATGCACTTGACAATCGCCCACCACCGCCCTTGCCGTCTGCTATCGCAGGTGTGTACCAACTCGGATTCCCCTCAGCGACAGCTAACCTTCCTTCGCCCACCGAGATCCAGGCTGTATGTTTATATGTGAAAATCTATACATAAATAAGCATTAGAATGGGTAACATACAACAAACAACTAAATGCGAAAACATGGAAGATATATTCTAATGCCTTGTGTGCATGATGTACATAGTCGTGGGTAATGATAAAATACATATAGAGTAATATAAACGGACACCGCCGGTTCGACACACGGGCAAGCGGCCCGAGTCAATACTAGCATGGGTAACCAATCAACAACCAGTAATATAATGAAAAATAAAAGGGTATACAATTGCACCGATAACAAAACATACGTAGTCGCAGGTTACATTAAAATATGTATGTTTGGATATAAATTAACTCCAACATCCTAACTCGGGGGTCAAGGAAACCGAGAGTAAAATATATGAAATCATTCTGTACATGAGAAATCAGTTTCGTAACATACAATAAAGGACTCGCATAAACGCAAGTGCATCACGAGCATGACGCCATAACGAGTTACAATATATTGCAAATTTACCCGATGGAGCCACAGTCCACAATAGTGATATCAGTGTTGCTTTCATGCCATGAAATATAGTAAAATCTAGAATGAACGCCAACGTGAGTAAGAATGAATGATCACAAGGAACAATCTCTAAAATTACTACAATGCGTCAAGTGCGATACACATTACGCAACTTATAAATACTGTGTTCCTTTGCTTGTCACAAAACATTCATTTTAAACCATAAGTCGCGCAAGAGAGACATGACTGCTACATGCTGATGCAAACAGATACAAAAAAACAATTATACAACAAATAGTTATAAGGATTTACCAACCCGTGTATATTGCGCGAGAAAGGAGTGCTGTACGCTATGTTAGTCGAAAAAAAATTCTTTTGCGAAGCTGAGAAGCACAGGTGCAATTAGGTCAACACTGAGACATAGTGATGCAAACAGATATAAAAATAAAAGGTAAAGGAAAATAGTTATAAGCACTTACCAACCAATGTAACCACATATTACAAAAATGTCGATTCCTGTCGGCTGTGTGATAAACGATGCTAGACAAGACCAGGCCATCCTGGTCAGTACAACAGAATAGCAAATTACTTCCTTACGAACCGAGTGAAACAAAACCATCACAATTAGAGTACAGCTAAAACACACAACATTATCATCGGAACACATCCGACCCGACCGACGTTGCACAAACAACTAGCATGGTGAGAAACTGTAAGGCAACCCAGGTGGTCGACCGACAGCTTATAACAAGCCAAAAAACAAAACAATTGTCCACCATTTTATAAGATAGCGATACATGAATTAATCAAGCTTTTGTGTAATTTCTCGGGAAACAATAGGCATATTCATACTAAATTTGGCAATCAAGTAGTACTGTCGCAGTTGTAATGTAAAAATATGTTTAAAGTATACCAGATACTTGATTTCAAAATGGTGGCCATATTGATGTTTAAGCATTGTATGTTATATCTTTGAGATCATTTAATCAATTTCAACTTAACTTTGTATGCTGGTAATATGTATATATATATCACATTTCATATGTATTCATGGAGCCTCTTTTGACCTCCATTTTGTAAGACAGTGCCACACGAATAAAGTTTTTATGCCATGTCTCGGGAAAATTTTCCGATTCCTACCAAATATGGCAAACAAGTAATGTTAACTGTAATGTTTCAGTTATGTCAGACACTTATTTTCAAAATGAAGGCCATATAGCTATTTAAGTTTTGTAACTTTATAAATGCTGGCTGTATATACAACAATCAAATGTGCAAACACAAAACATTTTTTTCTGCCATTACTTGCGAACTTGCGAATCCTGTCCAGATTCCCTGTGCACACTGTGCCACATAGCAGTGAAAGAGGCCCACGGCATAGAGCGAATGATGTTATGGTCCCTTTCGGTAGTGACTCTGAGGATAGTAGTCCCATGAAAGAAGTGCCTCGGGGGCAAAGAACCAAATATGTGAACTCGACAATGGGAGTGAGGTGGTTGACAGGAGCTTAATGTCCACTGGGTGCATGAGGATGGTGCGATGAATTCGTCCATTGTAGTCGAAAATCAGACAAGGTAGTATGACCAGTCAACTTTAACTACCCCACGACGAAAATTCATGCCACATGACACATTCAGAGTACGATTAAATCGTTCCACAATGGAGGCCTTCTTATCGCTGAGTGTACTGTAGTGATTGATTTTATTTGCATCCATTAGCGAACGGGAGGCTGGATTGTATAACTCTCTGCTAAGATCTGTCTGCATATTCTTAGTCGGTCCTTTATCTTGTAAAACACTCTTCATAGCAACAGCTACATCTTCGCCGTGTTTCTGGCGAACTGGCACTGCCCATCCATATTTGCTGAAACAATTGATCACAGTCAACATGTATCTATAGCCCTTATTAAGAGAAGCATACAGGATCATTTCAACCTGGTCAGCTTGATATAAATCATGAAGTCCAAAGACATATACACTTCGCCTGCGATAATTACGATGGGCAGGCTGGTAAAGCTTGGCGACAATCTGTGCACATAACATTAGTACATGTAGCCACCTTCACATAATTCTTCCACGATATTCACTATCTCATTCATATGCAATTGATTACGAGCCTGCTGAGATGCATTTAGCAGTCGTAGACATGATACGAGCTCATTCGCATTTTCCCAGTACACATATTCGAGCTGACTGCTTCCATCAAGCTTCGAAGTCAAACACGAGCCGCTCGATATGCTGACGTCCAGAATTAGGTTGGCAACAATGTCGAATTTCGGATGTGTCTCATCCTTTTATGCATTGCTGGAAGCGTCATTGTCGGTCAAATGTGCACTCGTGAGCCTAAGTAATATCTTGTACTGGTGAAGTAATATCTTGTACTGGTGAAGTGCCTCTCGCGAGAACCCACCAGGCTCGTACTTTAACAACAATTCGTAGAGGCCTGGAGACGCTCGCATTGCTTCATCATCAATCGGTATAAAATAATTTGGTAGAAAAAATTTGCTTCTTCCCACAGAACCATTTCTTATTATGTCTATAAACACTATATGTTCCATCATTAAACCTCATCATGCACGAAGATAGATAATTGCGAATGGCAGTCGTGCGCAAGTGAGATCTGTCCTTTTTTCTTTTCAATGAGGCTAAAGACAAATCATCATCATCATCTTCAACAGTATCCTCCTCCGGAAGTATCTTGCGTTCAACGTCCAGTTCAGTATTCATGTCGGCAGGGGAAACAGTTTGTCTCTGTAAATTATCCAGCCGAGATGTGAGCGCTCGGAAGGCCTCTTCCAATACAGAATCACGTTCCATATGCGCACACTTTGCCAGTAGATACTTATTCCGCACACTTGCAATTACATGGTGTAATCCTCGATGATAATTGCCATTGTACTAATAGTACAAGCAGAATTATGATACTATATACATTTTACGCATCTTACGCGTGATGGCAAAGTATAAATTTTTCATCATCCATGCGCAAGTCGTTTAGGTTACGCACAATCCTGTGTTTTATAATCTCTTCAATACAATCGAGTCCCATACTCAATGGTCACATGTTTCTAGCTCCTTGACCATGTGAGTAAGAACTCTATTAGTTATTCCTTTGAAGACAGAGCTGAGTTTCGATTCCAAGTTGAACACACTTCCTAGCTGTGTACTTAAGGCTATCAGCTTGCTCGAACCCTATCTCGATACATTAAGGTGTTCGACTAGTTTAGCAGAAAGGTCGGTAATAACCTTAACGTCCACCTGTCAGAGCTTAGTCTCCACACTCGTGAGCTTGTCTCCCAAAGCGGCCAGCTTGTCAGCACCCTCGTTAACAACATTAAGGTGATTCTCCAGCTTAGCTACCAGAGCAGTAAGAACTCTGTTGTCAACTCGCTCGCCCAAGTCATCGAGCTTAGCCACCACGGTCGTGAGCTTGCTTCCCAGCATGCTCCGAACATCGTCAGTCAATGTGTGAATTAGAGTATTCATCGTAACAGACATCGTAACGACTGCATCGAGGTTCGATTCCTACTTCTTACTTAAAGCGCCTAGCGTGACGTCACTCTCAGTATTGACATTAAGGTGTTCGTCTTGTTTTGTAGCTAGACCAGCAAGAACTCTGCCAGCAACTTGCTCTCCCACATTATCGATTTTATTCTCCATGGCCATAACCTTACCTCCTAAAGCATTTAGTTTGAGCACATCTTCAGTTAATTTTACAATCTGATCTTCCATCTTGGCAGACATGTTGCCGAAAAGTCGTACCTCTACGACTTTGAGTGCATCGACGGAAGCAAAATAAGTTGGTTGGGACACACTCTCGATCAATGTACTAAGCCACAAATCCATGTTTAGTAGTCAGTATATTCGTATCGAAAAGACGGCCTTCCAAAGTGGCGAGATTCCCTCCTAAAGCAGTCAGTTTGCGAACATCTTCAGTCAATGAGCGTAATTCTCCGGTCATGTCTGTATGAACTCTGCTGACTATTTGCTCACCCACTCCGATGAGTTTGGCCTTTAAAGCAGCGATTCGAGTCATACTGGCCGTCAGTGCGCGAAGATATGTCTTGATGTTATCCTGCAGTACTGCCACCAGTTGCAACGCCTCCGAAGTGATGCTGCAGACAAAAGATACATTGGTCGCATCGCTGTCATGTTTCGGCCCTCCGAGATTCTTGTATTGTTTTCCTCCGAAACTACAGTTTCCATGGCTAGTAAATGTAATACAGCTGTTAGTCACATACTTCAGACCACTATGACTGAACTTGAATACGGCGTAGCTCATCATTCACTGATGGTCGATAATGAACTGATCGAAACCCTTTCGGTATCTTCCCTTATGAGACGGAAAATCCTTTGCTATTACAAGGAAACCGTGATGTTAGCGCCAGCAACACGAGCACATGTTTTTAAATCTGTCGAATGTCATACAGGTATCAATGTGATCGCAGTAGACATGGCTCAAATTCAGATCATCCATGCAAAATAGAACAAGTAAATTAGCAGGGTAGCGCAGAAACTGCTTAGGTATACGTGAATAAGTTTGACATAGGTAAATCGAATCCACCATCACATGACATCTCATGCTGAAATACATGCCACATCGTCGAAAACAAAAACAGAGTTTGGTAAAGCATCACTTGGCAAAACGACTTTTTCATTGTCGAATACCATCTACCCTACCGCCTGTAGTATTTGTACTAGACGTAGTTACTTTGGCTGTTGTAGAGATTTCGAGTGTATGTAAATATTCTCGAACCGAAGACAGTTGGGTTCCTCCAAAAGGCTGAGAAGCACACACATCTTCCCACAGTTGCTCGGTCTCACTTTTATGCCCCTCACGGTAGTAGGTAGTAGCTTCCCATGAAATGATCCATATGCGTTAGTTTCATCATCGGCGATGGTGATGCGAACAGGAAGTGTGGTGGTGCATGTCTCGATCTCCATTGAACTGATATGTAAACCGTTAAACCACAATACTTATGTCAGTCATCAGACATGAATGACCAAGTTTGAGGTTGGGTGATGTGGTAGGCCACAATATATATATAAAGTTGACATAGCGATAGATGTGTGTCAGTATGCCATAATATGCTGTGAGAGTAAGATCAAGAGCAGGCATGGACTGGTGAATACATTGAGCAACAACCTCCCTTTAGAATTGCACATTCATGGCTATAAATATTGTGGTACCGGTACACGACTAGCACGAAGATTGAAGCGACGCGATGTCCATGTCAATTCGTTGGACGTAGCATGCAAAAAACACGATATTGCCTATGTGACCAGTAGTAAGTTGGAAGTTAGGCATGTGGCCGACACCGTTCTGGAGGATAAATCCAAGTCAATAGTTAGATCGCCCAAGTCCAAACTTGGCAAACATTTAGCTGCTTGGGGCATGTCCAAGATTATGAAAACTAAAGTCAAGAGAGGAATGGGTTGGAGGTTTGGAAGGAAGAATAAGAAAACTATCGGGTGTAGGAAACCATGCAAATTAGCAGTTGGGAAGCGAGGAGGTTTCTTATTCTTCATCTTGCCTGCATTAGGCGTTCACAGTAGTCTTATCGGAGGTGCAAGTGGTATTGCAAGAACAGTGAATATGGCAAAGAAGGAAAACAAACAATTATCGGAGGCGATGAGTCATAATAGGAATATGGAAGCGCTTGCTAGAGGTAAAAAGAGGGCAGAGGACTGTCTCTTCGACCCCACCACATAGAAGGCAGCGGGAAGAAGCGAAAAGGAGGGAGCGTCTGGCGAAAGAGGTGATCTTAAGGTCCCTGTCCAGCCATCCACTCACCAACAGACATATGAAAGTTTGGTCGCAAATGATAAATAGATAATTTCCGAGGTGTGTTCTTGCGAGACCGCCTACCTCACCGCGCGAAGCGGGTCGAGTGTGGTATAGTAAACCTAGATACCAGCTACAGGACCCGGGAACGCATTGGACTGCATATAAAAATTGTGGCGATACAGTAGAATACTTTAACAGTTATCGCAACTTAAGGGCCCTTCCCAAAATGAAAATGTATTTGAGAGGGACGAGATAACACTATAACTATGAGGTAGAGTAACTGTCTCGCGAATGGAACTGTGGACACCTATGTCTATGCTTCCTTTCGAGGTAGATATACTTAACAAGGATACACTACATGTAAGCATCAGTCATGTCCACAACCATAATCGTGTCGGGCAATAGCTCGGAATTGCGTTTAGTGCACTTTCCCCAGCTCAACCTGGACAGTGTGTGGTCTGTTGCGGTGATAGATTTCCAAACTTACTTCTCCCTACCGAACATAGATGAACATAATTGCATGTTTTGTTACATCAAGGATGGTAAGAGAGCAGAGGTATGTATACCCACAGGTTCGTATGAGATTGAAAACATAGGTAATACCTTAAATGTGCGCTGAGGCCAGATGTGACGTTGATGCTGCTAGTTAATGCAAATATGCTACACAGCAAGATGTATTGTACTGTACAGATAGACTTCATGCAACGCGATACACTTGCTGCCATGCTGGGTGAATTACAAAGCGAATAGAACACATAAAACGACACTGCCGGTAAACATCTTCCCCATTAACATTATAAGAATAAACTGTAATTTGGTTACTGGTTTAGTCTTCACTCAGGCGTACACTTTAATAATTCATGACAGACTTGTCACATACAATGTGCGCGACAGAATAGTTAAAATAGTAACATAATTCGTACCTTCAGTTCATTCATTATCCAACCATAATTATGTTCGCGAATGTTCAGGGAAGCATGTCACAAGAGTGGTTTCATTATTAAACATATCTGCATAGCACATGGAGATGGCAGCATAGTGACAAGTACATTTCTACCCCTGTTTACATGGACAGTGCTCGACAGAAAAAGTAAGCTGACGAATGTATGGTGTGTGTGTATACTCAATCGATACGGTCCATATCGCAGAGTTAAGGCTAGTTGTAAGACATGTATTTTGCCAAACTAGCTTAGGATTATACATGTTTCCCCATAAGTTCCCTCCTGGTCGTCTGGTGTCAAGTAGTCCTTCGTACGTTATGCAGACTGGTCAGTTTTCTCCGCCTCTTCCACATGAGCAAGATGAATTCTGATAAATCTTCTTACTTTCTGGCTTTCCTTTCTTTCACATCATTATCTTCTTCTTCTTCCAAACCACCATTATCTATTGCGCCTATGATACAATGACCTGCACTAAAGTGCTATTTCTGCGATCGGCTGTTTGCCAATCGGCCGAATGGCTTGCATCATGAATGCACCTGCTCTCTTAACCCATTCAGAGAGGTGCCTCAACACATGTGTGATAAGTGCAGAAAGACATTTGCCCGCACCGACAAACTTGCCAACCATAACATAGCATGTACTGGACTGAACATGCAGGCCACACATCCCACTGTGTGTTCTGCAATGAGGGCTTCAGCCTTTTTAGTAATGCTCGTCGCCATGATCGTAGTTGATGGGCGAATCCCAATACCGAGACATTTTCATGTAGGAACAGCGGCAGGCAGTTTATCCTAACAGATAAACTGTGTGCACACATCGCTAAATGTCATGGGACTACCGCAGCTTCACCACCAGCGATAAGAACTTGCATGGCTGCCCCCCTTCAGGTCCATCATGTCTCGTACCGGCCCGCATTATTGTCGCTGAGGGCTGTTCTTGCCATAGGACTGTTCTCACTGGTGCCGGCGAGTGTAACACCTATGAGTCTGTAGAGGTGGAGAGCGCGTTTCGGGGCGTTATGAAGACATACAGGGGATGGACAAAATAATATGAACACCATGCAATATAGTAAATTTTGTTGCATGTTGGCAACACTGCTTCCGTGTAAATAATGCGATGCGTATGTATTGCACAGTTTACGTGCCAAGTCTTGTAGGTTATGTTTCAGTGTATTATACACTTTGTTCTCGACGGTTAAAACAGGCGATCGGTGAAATGTGTTATCTCTCAGACTTCGAAAAAGGGCAAATCGTTGGTGCTCGGTTGGCGGGAGCGTCTGTGATGAAAACAGCAGAATTGCTTAACGTTTCACGAGCGACAGTATCCACGGTAATGACAGCATACACAAAACATTGACACGTCACTGTCTGCTCTCCACGCTGTATGTGATCTACAGGTTGATGGAGCGCTAGATCACTTGGTCAACCTTATTCCGTAAGCGAACTGAACACATACTCAGGGGTGAAATCAGGTGGCTAATAAACACTTCTACCTTTGATTCGGTTAGCTAAACAGTTATTTTATTGCATCATTATGTCACTAATTATATTGGTATGGTACACTGCACTCTTGGGTTCCGCTTCCTTCCCCCTTCCCTTACCCGCTGGAGGCCTACAGGTCAGAGTTTTAGTTCATAAACGTCGGAGAAACGTGGTCGGATTTGGAGGCGCGGTTATGTAACTGAGCTGCCACTGTGTGCTGGTGTCATCTCGACTTCACGTCCCGGGAAGTCGTGTTGGGGCGTCTCTCGGCGGGCTCGGCGTCCGTCCTGCGACGTCCCTCGGTGCTTACGTCCCGGCCGTCCAACTGGGTCGCACCCCTGGCGCTAACACCCGCGTCTCTTGAGTCCTCAGGATTGACTGACTTCTCCACCTCCCTGCTGTACTATATCCCGTCCCATCGAGGAATTCTCTACGTCATTGGCGACCCGATTTACGTCAAACTTCGGCATGCGTTGATCAGGTGATGCAAGCCTCACACGCTGACGATCGCGTCTCTCCGTCCCCTAGCACGTCCGTCATTGGAAGGAAATATTCGGGTGACGTTGGTATGAGCATTTGACGCACGTTCTCGCAGGATGTGAAATCGTCGCTCTGTTCTTTGGCTGGACGCGTCATGCGTCAACATGGTAAAACATCATCGGCGAAGAGGAATAGTGAGCAAAACCCAAAGTTAACTGACAGAGACCGACGAACATTAAAAAGAATTGTGGCCAGACAACGTAAAACTACCGCGGAAAAAGTGACAGCATAATTCAACACTCACTTGAGTAATACTGCTTCGACAAAAACAGTACGATGGGAGCTTCACAAAGCTAACATTCATGGAAGGGCTGCAATTGCGAAATGGAAGCCAATGCTAAGCTGCAAAAGAAGTGGTGCCACAATCATAAAACCTGGGCACTTGATGATTGGAAGAATGTGGTATGGTCCGATGAATCATCGTTCACATTGTTTCCTACAAACGGCTGGGTTTATGTATGGAGAACCCCAAAAGAAGCCTACGATCCAGACTGCCTGCTTCCTATAGTCAAGCATGGGAGAGGTTCTGTTATGATTTGGGCAGCTATATCGTGGTATTCTGCTGGTCCTCTCATTCACATCACTGGCTGGATTACTGCGAATGAATATCTCGACGTCCTCAATGATGAAGTTCTTACTATGACTAGTATATTGCTGCCAAACACAGCCATATTCCAAGATGATAATGTGCCCATACACACATCCAAAAAGGTTCAGTCTTGGTTTGAGGAACATCAGAATATCATCAAACATCTTCCCTGGTCAGCACAATCGCCAGACCTCAACATAATTGAATGGTTATGGGGAGTGTTAGAGCAGAGAGTGAGGAGCATATTTCTATCTCCAACATCATTGAAGCAATTGGCGGATATTTTGGTACAAGAATGGGAAAACATTCTGTTGGAAACTATTCAGACACTCTACAAATCTATTCCGCGATGAATTGCAGCTGTTCTAAAAGCGAATGGTGGCCCAACACCTTATTTATAAATAAATATTGTGTATATGTCAGGTGTTCATAATATTTTGTCCATCCCCTGTACATCGCCGAGAATACCTCGAGTCAGGGCATTGATATTTGTGGCCACCTCGAGCGAATGAAGGATGATAACACCGGCCAGCCTAAGCAGGAGATCAAGGAGCAGGTGGGTGGGGATAAAATTTAATATTTTCCGCGAGTGTGCATATGAAAAACCGGAGCCGCACGACGATGAGATGGACCACTGTGCCTTCAAGACGAAGAACGTGGCCCTCTTCAATGTAGGCGACATTTAAGAAGCCATGTTGGCCGCCATTGCCAAGCTGTGTCAGGAGGAGGACGAATACATGTGGAAAGGAAGTGGCTGGACCCTTTGAAAACGTTTCAGCTGCATGTCAACAAGCTCGACCTTTTGAGAGCTTCCTCCTACATCGCCCTGCCTTCATTAATTGAAGCAAAACATGCAACTGTTTACTCGCAAAACATGGACCAGCATTGCTTTAAATGGGCGATCCTGGCATGCTATGTAGAGGGTTAGAATCCTGCATGCATCAGCCAGCAATACATCGTCCTGGAGATGCGCTTAGACTTTAGCATACTAGAGATCCTCGCCGCTCTACTTCAAATATCTACATTTGAAAGGTCCAACCTGGGATCAGCGTCAATGTCTGCGCACTTGACGAGAATACAAAGATAGTGCCAATACAAGTGACGAAGGAAGAACTGGCCCAGCACTTCGACCTGCTACTACTGACGACAGCGGAGAACAGAAACTCACATTATTGTTACATTGGTGATTTCTCAGGCTCGGTTAGCTCCCAGGTGACATTGCGTGATGTAAATGTTAATATCTGCATACACTGCCTCGAGGAATATGATAATCGTCCACATGTGATGGGGTGACAGGTGCTGAGATGCTGGATTAGTACAGGAGGTACTGCAATGAACATGCACCAGTCAGTGCTTACATGCCACAGCCTGAGAAGAACAGCAAGCCTCCTGTGCTCAAGTTCCAGAATTATCATAACATTGATAGGTGTCTATAGTCGTGCATGCGGACTTTGAGGCAATGCTGTTGCCGGCCCGGATGTGTTAGTCAAAACCGGACACATTCTACACCTATAGGAAGCAGAAGCACAAGCTCTACAGCTATGGCATTTAGGTCAAGGCGGATAGCGACATAATACCTGCCTCCAAGACGACCAGTCTACCCACAGACACTAAATGTTACACAGGTGAAGATGTGTCGAGGCGGTTTATGGAAGAAGTCGTGAGGATTGGCAATCTGATGAAGGAAATATATAGCCAGTCCGAGCATATGTGTATGCTGATTTCTGGCGAATGGACTGGCTATGAACTGGCCACCATCTGCTGCTACTGCTCCGGCAAATATCGCTATGTCCACGACCATGACCATTTCTCCGGTAACTTTATCGGGGTGGCGTGTAATAACTGCAACAATCTTCGCTGCCGCTCCCAGAGACTGCCAATCCTCTTCCATAACTTGATGTATGATGGCAATTTCATTATTAAGCAGCTTGGCTATGATACCCAGGACATATTCATTATTCTGCACACCGAAGTAAAAGTTTGGGCGACAAATACACTATACAGTTTATTAATACTTTTAGATTTATGTATGTCAGCCTCGCAACACTAATAGAATCTGCCATCAAGAGAGTTCATGACATCATGAAGATTTTTTAACTCCGAACAGCTCGAGTTGGTGACTCGCAAAGGAGATTTCCCCTTTTATAATGTCGACTCGTGGGTAAAGCTCGCCGAGCCACAGCTGCCAACAATCGATGCATTCTTCAACCGTCTCACTGGATGCAGTATTAGCATGGAATATTACCATCATGCACAAATAGTCTGGACGGTGTTCGGATGTCACACTCTAAAAGAATACTCCGAGATATATCTGAAGATGGACGTCTTGATTCTGTGCGACATCTTCGAGAATTTCCAGGGGCTATGTCTGACCACATACGGACTTGATTGTGTTCGTTATGTAAGTGCTCCCAGATTTTCGTTCGACGCGATGTTGCGCAGGACACAGGTGGAGTTGGTGCTACTCGTCGGCTATGACATCCACCTGTTTATTGAGGCTTGTATCCGGGAAGGCGTGGCCTAGTGCATCAAATGTCACATGGTGGCAAACAATAAGAATATTTCTGCCACATATGATGCCAGCAGGTCATCTGTCTACCTCAAGTATGCAGATGCTAATAATTTATATGGATGGGCAATGTCTCTGCAGCTACGATATGAGGGTTTTGAATGGACCAGCACGGATATTGATGTCATGTCCGTGCCGGACGATGGAGATGTCAGCTACATACTGGAGGTGGATGTAAAGGACCCTACCACACTTCACGACGAACATAAAGATCGTCCGTTTCTGCCGTTGAACGAATGTCTCCCAGGGTCCTAACAGACTAAACTCGTGACCACCCTTGAGACTAAGACAAAATATATTATTAATTATGTCAACCTCAAACAGGTATTGGGTAATGGGTTGAGGATGAATATAATACACTGTATTCTTCGATTCAAACAGAAGGCGGGGCTAAAGTCATATATTGAACTGAATACATTGAAATGTCAGACAGCAGCTACGAATGCCTTCGAGAAGAACTTCTATGAGGTAATGAATAATGCTACTTTTGGTACGCTTATGGAAAATAAGCATAAACCTCAGCATATGGAACTGGTATGCAAAGAAGTTCGGGCAAAGAAATTGATTGCATAATAAGCCATCAAATGTCGAACTATTTATAATGAAACTCTATCGCTGGTAAAGTTAGACAATGAAAATATCGTATTTGACAAGCCCATATATGCTGGCTTTGCCATATTTGACCTGTCGAAGACGCTCATGTACCGCTTCCACTACGATGGGATGAGGGCACGGTATGGGAGTTGTGTTAGTTTAGTATACACTGACACAAACTCCTTTGCATTCGAGATTGCCTGCCCCGGCTTCTACAGTGACCTCGCCTCAGACCCGACACTTATGGCCTAGTTCGACGCCAGCAGCTTCCCTCCACTCATCACTGCTACTCCCCCAAAAACGCAAGGGTGATTGGCAAATTTAAGGATGAGTGTAGAGGAAATGATATGGTAGAGTTTGTCGGGCTGAGAGCGAAGCTCTATGCATATTGTTGTAGCGATAAGATATTGAAGTGTGCGAAAGGTATACAGAAGAGGGTTGTACATAATACCATTACCGTACATGATTACAAATGTATTCTAATGAACCAGCAAGTAATGTGTGTGCAGGTCAATAACATTAGGTCGCACCATCACGAAACATATAGTGAATGCACCAACAAGCTCACTCTTTCGTGGATGGACAACAAGCAGAAGATCCTGGACGATGCTATTCATACCACTCCATATGGTTACCATACCTAAATCAAAATAACTCTGGGGCAGGCGGGTATCATCATATGTGTGTCTGTCCCCGGGAGAGTGAATGGAGTCGGGATGCATAGTAGGAGACAGTTCATCGCCTTGGGTTTGTCGAAGCAGAAGCTCTTACATTCCCCTCTCCCACAACAAGCGATATGTGTGTGTGTTTTCCAACAGTATACTAGAGCACATGCAAGACCCATATTCATTTTGTCAGGTATATTGTTGAGGGTTGGTAGCCATATGTCCTGTTTAGCATACTTTAGCATATGCAAGAGCCATATTCTTCTTGCCAGGTATGCTGGCTGGTAGCATGCTGTAGCTCGTGCAAGAGGTATTCTTATCTTGTCAGGTATGTTACCAGTATGTCCTGCTGTATATATATTTCAGTATACTGGAGCACATGCAAGAGCCATATATATGTTGTCAGGTATACTGTTATTCTGTGTATTCTGTTCTAGCGTACTGTAACACTTGCAAGAGCCATATTCTTGTTGTTAGGTATACTGGGTGGTAGCATGCCATGCAAGAGGTATTTCATATCTTGTCAGGCATGCTATCAGTATGTTCTGCTGTGTGTACTTTTTCTTTTCCAGCAAACTGTAGCAAAACAAGAGCCGTGTACTTCTTGCCAGGTATGCTGGCTGGTAACACGCTGTTCAAAAGGTATTTCATATCTGGTCAGGCATGCTACCAGTATGTTCTGCTGTGTGTACTTTTTCTTTTCCAGCGGTATACTGTAGCACATGCAAGAGTCATATTAATCTTGTCAGGTATGCCATTGTTGATGGTTGTATGTTTGTTTTTTCCAGCATACTGTAGCACATGCAAGAGCAGTATTCTTCTTGCCAGGTATACTGGCTGGCAGCATGTTGTAGCTCGTGCAAGAGGTATTTTTATCTTGTCAGGTATGTTACCAGTATGTCCTGTATATGGGCTCGTTTTCCAGCAGTATACTGTAGGACATGCAAGAGCCATATTCATCTGGTCAGGTATGCTGCTGTTGATGATTGTTTATAATTTTTCCAGCATGCTGTAGTGAGTACAAGTACAATTCATCTTGTCAGGTATGCTGGCTGGTTGCATGTTGTAGCCGTGCAAGAGATATCCTTATCTGTCAGGCATGCAACTAATATGTATTGTTTTTCCATACCACTGTGTTGGCGAATGATGACACGCTGTAGCCCATGTAAGAGATATTCTTATCTTATCAGTCTCGTTCATGCATATACTACTGCAAAGGGGTTGCAAATGTGAAATGGTATACCTTGCACTGTAGTAACTAGTAGTTGTATCGTACTTGCTTTTATTCACTAGTTATTGCGCTGTCGTCCCCTTCTCTCTTTCTCTCTCTCTCTCTCTCTCTCTCTTCTGTACTCTTCCCCTTTGCTGTAACCTGTCTGTGCATTCCTTTGTCCGCTTTGTTTTTTTATGTGAGTCAACTTTTAATTGCGGCACTGTAAACCCCCATACACTACGCTTGCGACGCCACTGATGTTTCCTTATACTCACATATAAATGGTGTGCACCTAAGGAAACACCAGTGACGTTTTCTACTAGCGTAGTGTACTACCCTAGTCCCAAGCCCGGGAGCCATCCACATGAACATGTCATGTGGACGTTAAGTGTGAGGGTAACGATGCGAGGGTGAGATGGAATATGAGAAAACCGCAGTGGAATGTCAGAGCATGAGAGACTCGTCCCCGTCAGGGTGCCAGGCGAAAGGGGACTTGAAGGAATATGGGTAAACCAAGGTGGTGTGCATGACGCGAGTCGGGGCGTCCTGGCAGGGACTTGGATGACGCGCGCACGATTGCAAGAGCAAGGCGCATGTGTGTGTATGAAGTAGGGATCGCGGTCAGGGCATCTTGATAGGGACTTGCAGAGGTGAGGAGCTGTTGGTGCTGTGAAGTGGTCGTCCTGGCGGGGACATGGGGGGGGGGCATGTGTGGNTGAGGTTGTGTGTGTGTGACGCGAGTCGGGGCATCCTGGCAGGGACTTGGGGGACATGTGCATGCGAGAATGTGAGAGCATAAGGTCAGGACAGGTAGGACGGAATGTGAAAGCATGAAGTAGGGAACAAGATGGCCACCGGTACTGGCTGGCACTATGGCTGCCATCGGTACTGGCTGGAAAAATTATCACTATCGGCGATAGACAATCAGAGGCGATACACTTTCGAGAGCCTCGCGTAGCCTTCGTTGACTGGGTGGAATGACAGAGCATGAAGTCGGGACAGGTAGGGTGGAATGCAAGATCATGAAGTTGGGAACAAGATGGCTATCGGTACTGGCTTGCAAAATGGCCGGCATCGGGAAGGAATGACAGAGCAGGAGGTTTTACTCGTGACGTCATCCAATATGGCCACCGCCAGTCCCCCAGTCCCCAATACCCTGCCTTACAATTGTCCATTTATAACTACTACAGTATGTGAGGAGAATGTCGGGCGAGGTATTTCAAGAATAACAACTGGTGTGACTGTACAACCCACAGAGAAGAAAAAGATACGGGAATCTACAGAAATGTTGGGAAGGCCCCTGCAGGCTTCTGAAGAAGATCAATGATGTGATCTTTCGGATTTGTCGTCAAGGCACTCGTGCGAAGCCGAAGGTTGTCCATATCGACCGACTGGCACTATACGAAGGTCCAAAGGTTGCAGAGTCTGTTCGGGACAAACAGACTTGAGGAGGGGGCAGTGTTACGTATCGCTGGTCCACGCCGCTGACTTTGGCCCACCCCGCGCGAGCAAGCGAAGAGGTCAGAGAGTCGTTATATGATAGCGGCGACAGCGAGGCAAAGGATTTTTTTGAATGAACAGGTGAGGAATAGGCCGGTGTCCATGTAACTGTTACAGAAAGCGAGCAGACACGATCATTCTTTTTTCAACCCGGTGTTTCCTTCGTGTGTGACGGCACCGATACCTGAAGGTCAAGTTTATAATGTTAGACTAAGCGAGCGGCCTATCATAAAGGACGCAGCCGCACATGCCGATAAAATTATCGCAGCTCACGTATTGCTGGCCCTGAGAAGTTCTTATTTCTCCATTTATCATGTAGGAAAGTCGCCATCGCCATTAACTTTTTCAGAACAACTTGGATTGCCGAGAACGTTCTAGACGGCACCTACCTCAAGCACATGCGGGTCTTTGAGCTGAGGTGATTAAGAGCCGAGAGTTGGGTATCTCGGGCGACCTTAAGCGACAGTTGGGCGATTCCGGAGCGGCGAGGGACGACTGCAGCGATCCGCGAGAGTGCGTCGGCGAGCTTGTGTGCAGTGAATAGTGGGGCTGATATACAGGACTGTGGACTGGATGTGTGAGTGAAAAGACATTAGAAGCGATGGAAATAGACAGTTTTAACTAAACGTGTGGAAATAACTGGAGCATTTTAAGGGCATCAACATGAGTAAATATTGTGATAAAGACTTTAATTAAAATGGAGATAGTACTTAAATATTGCGCTTAATAATAATAATGAATCAATAGGATGCTCAGACTGGTAAATAACAGACGTTTGACTGTTTGCAGCATTGAGAATAATATAAGTATTCAACTTTGTTATTTTATTTTTATTAAGACATCCATCCCTTACGAACTCGGATACGCCCCTTAGGCGTCCCATGTAACAATATATTTAACACAGAAAACAAAATCGCCGGAAAAAAAAATGGTATTAAGTATTTATGAAGAGACGTCCTGAACTCAGTTTGCGACAGCCAGAGTCAACTTCTTTTGCTCGAGCGAAAGACTTCAATAAGGAAAATGTGTATCTTTTTTTTATGTACTAGAGAGAATTGTTGATGAATATCAGCTTTATTCAACGCGGTGTTTTACGTTGATGAGATTGGTTTATCTACAGCGCAAAAGAAACCTATAAAAGTGCTAGCTGAAAAAGTTTAAAAGGGCAGTAGGTTCTATAGCCAGTGGAGAAAGGGTTTCTACAACCACTGCAGTTTGCTGCACAAGTGCTGCTGACCAATATGTGCCGCCATTAATAATATATTAGCGTTCCCGCACTGCTGTAAGGCTGTAAGAAGGAGCTCCTCCAGGAACTATTTTTGCATACAATCCAGACAGTGGGTACATGAACAGACATTTTTGTGAGATGGATGTAACATTTTATCGATATAGTCCACCCCTCAAAGAAAAGGAAAGTTTTGCTCCAGCTAGATGGCCATTGCACCATCACTAAAAAGCTCCGTGCAGTACAGATTGCTCGAGAAAACGGAGTAATAATGTGTCACTTCCAGGCCACACAACACATAGGCTCCAGCCCCTGGATGTATCCTTTTTTAAGCCACTTAGTAGCTATTACATTAATGAAATAGAAAAGTTTCTTCGCCAAAAGCGAAGTGAAGGTAAACCTGAAGTTGTCACTCAGTTTCACATAGCTCGATTATTTGGCAAAGCGTACGGGCAAGCTGCCACAATAGGGACTGAAGTGAATGGGTTGCGAAAACAGAGTTTGGCCAGTCTATAGGGACATGTTTCAAGATTGTCATTTTGTAGCAGCAAAGCAATTTGAAACAGATGCCATCCCCACCATGGAAGCACCAGAAACAGTTGCATCAGCCAGTAGGAAAATTCAGTCCACACTGTCTTGTTGAAAAAGTTTCAGCTAAGAAGCTATGCCCTCCTACAGTCCCGATGATCCAGAATCACTTCCATTGGGTAAAATACCGGCATCGAAAGTGCATGCTTCTATGTTCCCAGAAAGAATTTCTCCTGGATGACGTTAGACTAAAAATGCACAGAAAGCGATAGTAATAACAAGCAGTCCCTACAAGCAGCAACTTGAAGATATTGAAACCCAGAAAAGAAAAGCATAAGAAACAACATACAACGAAGAAGAGAAAGTCGCCGAAATCATGGGAAATTAGCAAGAGCCAAATACTCTTTTACTTCGGATGTTTCAACAAAGCCTTATTCTGGGGAAGAGTCATTGTTTTGTATAATCTGTTCTCACGACATTAAGGAAGACGTGGTTCAGTATTTATCATGCAAGGAATGAGTGCATGAAACATGTGCTGCTGTTGAAAAGAGGGCCAAAGTATTCTTCTGTGAAAACTGTGGCTAAAAGGACCTGGCTCGGCTTCGAGATTTTACTATTTCAATTCTTTCCTACCAATCCCAAGTATCAGTTTACAATCTGTGTTGAAAATTTGTGTATGTGATATCGAA
This sequence comes from Clitarchus hookeri, assembly GCA_002778355.1. Lineage (NCBI taxonomy): Eukaryota > Metazoa > Arthropoda > Insecta > Phasmatodea > Phasmatidae > Clitarchus > Clitarchus hookeri. Next base: position 150,670 of record NQII01005386.1, read on the forward strand.
AGAAAATTATTCATAAAATCATTTTCTTAAAATCTTTGTTAAACCTGATATCCAAGTTTTGCTATTCATTTTCTATTTAGAAAATGTAATTTAAAATCTTAATATCCAACAGGTAATTGGCCCAGAACGCTTAAATTATTGATCATGAATGTGTTTTTGGTGTTCAGTTTACACTGTGAAATAATTTATCGATAACGAAAGTGCTCAGCCATATCACTATTGTGTTTGACATTAAAAATTTTATTGGCAGAATCGAGACCTACATCAATTAGGAAATTGAACAGACGTTCTAACTATTCCACATGGGCATTTGGCATGGAACATTATTTACTTGACGAAGGCTTGTGGGAATATGTGATTGGTGAAAAAAAAACCGATAGTACTAAAAATGCATATGCTAGATGAAGAATAAATTTTATGTTAGAAGAGCATTTTTATCCAGTATTGAATGGTTTAAAAGCTACGTTTTTCTATAATAATTTTAATATGTTTGCCAATTTCGCTACCATATGTCTAAATATTCAATTTAATAATTTATTTAATTCATTTGATGGCAATAAACTTTTTTTTTTAAACAATATGTTTAGCGTAGTTTTTTTGTAGTTTATAATAACTTTAGGCCTATATTGTTAACGTTTATGCATAAGCGAAAAAAAACTGTGTTTGTGTTTCAGATATTTTGTTAATACATTTGCAAAATTATTTAAACAAAAAAAATGGCATGGAAGAGAGTCCAGTTAATCCACGGACCCAGAAGTGTCTATGAATAATGACATAAATATAAATTGACAGTTATTTACATGTGTATTGTGTGCTAACGATTTGTTTTAAAGCAGTTCATTCGTGGCAACTGCCTGGCCCAAGGAAGGAGACTGGTTTCCTTCATTAAGCCATTCACACTTATTATTGTATTTTAAATATCTCGTTAACTTTAAATCCCTTTGACTTCTCTTTTTTTATACAGTAACTATCAATAAGTAAAGTTCTCATTTGCTTAAAAATAACTGGAAATGTTATTACATTTGGTGGAGTTTTTAGACTTTTTCTTTAAGTGGCCCAACGATGGCAACCTTCCCTTACATATAACGGATATTGGGAATTCTCTGTAATCCCGTTTCGTGGTACGATTCCAGGAACCGTCTTCCAAAGTGGAGAATTCATTCTAACAGATTATCTCTACAAAGGTGGTTGGCAACATTTCAGTTTTCCTTCTTCAACTTTTGAAACAATAAAATTAATGCAGTAAAATCACCAAAACAAAAAATAACCATATGCAGTGCTTGTTTTTACATGCTGCTGAAAATAACCCAACCATATTTAATTTTATGAAAAGAAATACGCCTCTAGGCAAACTGTCAGCCAGATTACAACAATATTTTGTTATCAATTAGCCTATAGCACAATGGGCATTAAGGAGTTATAGTAATGCAATATTAAAATAACTGATGCAGCTTAAATATTGTTTTTGGGTTGATTCTGAAATCTCAAGGAAAATATCAGATCTGCAGAAGCTATCAGTTTTGTTGGTTTTGTGGCAAAGGTGCATGCTTTGCTGAGAAGACTATTTCTTGGATTGAACGCGAAGGGAAAAAGCACTTCTTTGCCAATTTGGTGTCGAGATAACCTGGCCAATTAAGTAGTAGGGCTTGGTTGATATTGCTACCTAAGGACACTGTCTACCGGCTGGCAGCTGCGACATCTAAATAGAAAATCCCATGTTAAGGAAATTTCTTCTAAGTACGTTAATTTTAAGATAAGCATTTAAAACAAAATGTACTCTACACAAATGTTTTAGAAGAAGATCCCTACGAGCGTATATATTCGATATTGATAGGCAGTATGTACTTATTTGTAAAATATTAATGTTAAAAATCCCTTGCAAAAAGGCTATACATGTGTTTGAAACATCTCCGCTGTAGGGATTTTTTCCTAAAAATTTCGCGAAGGATACATTTTGTTTGAAACGCCTATCTTTAAAATTAACGCACCTAGGCGAAATTTCCTTAACATGGGATTTCCTATTTAAATTTCGCAGCTGCCAGACGGTAGGCAGTGCCCTTAAAAGTTGACCGTTTTTGTCGAGTATATTCTTAATTTCGTCTATCCAGTCGCGTGGTACCTCAATAATCCACTTCTGATTGATTATTTTGGTCACACTCGAGGTAGAAGTGCCCCCAACTGGGAAATGTCCATTAATATTGGACGAATAAAAATACAATTGCCTGCAATAATAAACATCATTAGTGACGATGTTGGGACAGGGATATTCTTCTGAAAGTATATCGAGATACTTTCTGTAGTCTTGGGTTGTTATGGTCTTGCCCTGGATGCTGATTTCTTGGATTAGGATACCTGAGGTTTTCTATTATGGAATCCATTGTCAATTTTTAGTTGCTTCTCTCTCCATATTTGTTCGTTCTTCTGAAGTAGCTGGAAGCTTCGCTAATACTTTCTCTGAACCTTCGCTGGCAACTCACCACATGCACTGAGTGTGTTTTATCGTGGGTAACCAAATGAAGTATTGAATTTGGTCCTGAAAACGGATCTATAATATTTATGACACCTCTTGAGGTGTCCATTTGCTATGTTCAGCTGGTACACTTTCTTCATGTTTATAGATATCCAGGTCAATACCATTATAAAGGATTCTTTAGACTGTAGAGATATTTCCTCCCTTTGAATGATGCTATATTTATAAAAACTGCAAATTTTGTTTTACTGTGAAGTGCTTTGTGGAAGTTCGTATGCTTCCCCGCTTGTCGTTGGGAGATTTGCCAATCTCCTTTAGAGACTTCTGAAGTTTTGCAATATGTTTCTTTGATATGTCGCATGTAAAACTATTGTTACATTAATTTCTGAGGGGCGTATCCGAGTTTGTGAGGGATGGAGATCTTAATAAAAATAAAAGAACTAAATTCAATAATTATATTTATTCTTAACGCTACAAACAGTCAAACATCTATTATTCACCAATCTGAGCGTCCTGTTAACTCTTGTTATTATTGAGCGCAATATTTAATTATTATTTCCATTTCAATTATATTCTTTATCACAGTCTTTACTCTTGCTAACGTCCCTTAAACTGCTACAATTATTTCCACACGTTTAGTTAAAACTGTCTATTTCCATCGTCTCGAATGTATTTTCACTTACGCATCCAGTTCACAGTCCCGCAGATCAGTCCCACCCTTCACTGCACACAAGCTCGCCGACGCACTCTCGCAGATCGCTGCAGTCGTCCCTCGCCGCTCCGGAATCGCCCAACTCTCGCTTAAGGTAGAAGTAAAGTGGATCTCCTTATAGTGATGCAACCATCAACACAGTAAATGCAGAACACTTAAAAAAGTACTGTACATATTTCCAAAATCGTTAGAAAAATATGGCTTGAGTTTTATATGAAAGATAAGTTATTGTATTTTTTTAAGTGTAAAATACGTCACAGTAGTCAGTTTCTTTAATAGTTTAATTAATTAATTAAAAACTAAAATTTCCATTTTTACTTAATAATGTGCGTTTTTCTTCTCTGAATGAATTACAAAGTTAGTTTTATTAAAAAAAACGTAATCTAATCAAATTAGCAGTTTTTTTCTATGCTTGTATCTGAGAAAATATTCGCATAACATATTATAGGTGTTCTAAAAGTTAAGTTTATGAAAATAATTCACAATACATATTACACCTGTTGACTAAATTATTAATTTTTAAAATTTAAAATAATGTCAAATACAACTTTTTTTTTGCAAACAGGCAAAGATATTAATGTATAATTTCATATGAATCAATCACAGTAACAATAACATGACAAATAACCGTACAATCTTGGGAAAATATAAAAATTCTATAATATACCTAGGAAGCTGCTGCCTTCGTAGCACAGTGGTAGTAAGTAGAACTACGTGANAGTTACCACTGCTAGCATCAGTTGTCGTCGCCAGACAAGTAATTGGCCCTGCAGGGTCCTCCTATGAAATGCATGACTTCTTTGATAGCTCAGAGATTGGCTACGCTGCAGTGGTTTATTTACGCCTCGCCACGCCTACAGGAGTCACCACACAGTTAGTCGCTGGCAAATCTAAGGTAGCTCCAGTAAAGGTTCAGTCCATCCCACGGTTGGAGCTTTGTGGGGCTTTATTGTTAGCCCGTCTACTCCATCATTTGGTAGAGTTGTTCGCCCCTGCTATCACCTTGTCTATCAGTGCCTGGACAGACTCGCAGATTGTTCTTTGTTGGGTGAACTCGTCTCCTCACCAACTGAAAACCTTTGTTGCCAACAGGGTGAGTGAGATCCAGGAGCTCACCAGGCCGTCCTGGTGGAAGCATGTCCCATCAGAGTCCAATCCTGCAGATTGTGCTTCTCGTGGGCTTTTGCCCTCTCAGCTAGTAGGGCATCCCCTGTGGTGGACTGGTCCAGCGTGGTTACGGGAACCACCTACTCAGTGGCCCACATGTTCTGAAACTTTAGTCACTGACACAGTCCTGCTTGAGCAGAAGGTTCAGGTTTTGGGAACATTTGTTTCAGCTGACGAGATTGACCATCTGCTAGCACATTGTAGTAGTTTGACAAAATTGCTTCGAGTGATGTTATTGGTGCTGCGTTTTATTCACAACTGCCGTAACTCTCGTGCAAATCGCCTCACTGTGTTCTTTACTCCTAGTGAGTTAGACAAGTCCCTTCAGGTGCTAATGGTGCATGTGCAGTCTGTGGCATTCAAGGAANAGTGGCCCACCTGTTCTGAAACTTTAGTCACTGACACAGTTCTGCTTGAGCAGAAGGTTCAGGTTTTGGGAACATATGTTTCAGCTGACGAGATTGACCATCTGCTAGCTCATTGTAGTAGTTTGACAAAGTTGCTTCGAGTGATGTCATTGGTGCTGCGTTTTATTCACAACTGCCGTAACTCTCGTGCAAATCGCCTCACCGGGTTCTTTACTCCTAGTGAGTTAGACAAGTCCCTTCAGGTGCTAAAGGTGCATGTGCAGTCTGTGGCATTCAAGGAAGAGCTTGCCTCTGTGCAGAAGGGCCAACGTCTTTCTCCCTCAATGCGAAAACTTGTTCCCTTTGTCGATGATGCAGGTCTGTTAAGGGTGGGTGGTAGACTCCAGCACTCTGACCTCCCCTTCGAACACAAGCATCCAGTGTTGCTCCCCAAGACCCATGTGTTGACCGACCTCATCATTGGTCACTATCACGAAAGGAACCAGCACCCTGGTATTCGTACTTTGCAGGGCATTCTAAGGGAAAAATTTTGGATCCTCTCAGATAAACATGCTATCACAAGGCGATTGCGCTATTGTGTGCGCTGTTGGAGGGCGAAACCATCATCGTGCACACCTTTAATGGGTAATCTGCCTGCTATGAGGGTCCAACAGGTGAAGCCATTTGCTAAGGTAGGGGTGGATTATGCAGGTCCCATTCAGACAAGGGCCAGTAGGAATCGCAAGTCATCAGTGTTGAAGGCCTATCTCTGCATATTCGTTTGTTGTGCCACCAAGGCAGTCCATGTGGAAGTTGCCTCTGACCTGTCCACTGATGTCTTCCTGGCTGCCTACAAACGTTTTGTCTCTCGTCGAGGAAGGTCTTCCGAGATCTACAGTGACTGTGGGACAAACTTTGTCGGGGCCCACAACTACCTGCGGGAACTCCAGCAG
>NQII01005387.1:0-62485 GCA_002778355.1 Clitarchus hookeri
AAAAATCTAAAAGTTAATAATTGTTAAAATAAAAAAAACCATTTTACAAATGAGATTACTATATAAATACATTAGAAATGTTTAAATAATTTAAATTAACGCCTTGTTTTAAAAGTAGTTATACGAGTCGCAACAAATCATGTAGTTTCCAATGTAATTAATAAGACTACATGGGTTTTAGATGATAACCTTGACGTTGATCTCACAGACGAAGAAATTATCAAGGACATCACAGAACCTGTTGACAACACGATCCAGGAGGCCTCGGACACAAGATTCACTGTCAACTGCGATGAAGCTTAATCAGCTGTAAACACGAGCAATTATTAATGTTAAAAGACATTCAAGAACAAGCATTGACAGACAATTTACGTTAGAAGAAACAGAAGACTATCCCAGATTTCTTCACAGTGTAAATACATTATCGTAAGTATGCCTTTAATTTAAAAAAAATTTGTACTGTATAATATGTAGTTTATGTTTTTAATACACGTACGTAAATGTTTTCTCAACTTCTTTGTTCTCACTTTGTGAAATTAATTGTATTCATGGCCTATTGTCCTAAATGGTTCAACATACAAAAATTACTGTAATTCCTGTAACTTACTGCTACTCATAGAGTTTTAANCCTAAATGGTTCAACATACAAAAATTACTGTAATTCCTGTAACTTACTGCTACTCATAGAGTTTTAAAAAACCACATTTGGTAATCCAGACACTTTCAGAATCCATCACCCTCTCGGTCCCATACCTGTCGGATTATCAAGGGTCAACTGTAAATTGTTTTATTACGTTCACNCAGAATCCATCACCCTCTCGGTCCCATACCTGTCGGATTATCAAGGGTCAACTGTAAATTGTTTTATTACGTTCACCTTATCGCTTCCGGTGATGCTTCGTCGGGTTTGAGACAAATTTCGGCGTAATTTGCAGCACTTTTATTCATTCGCGCGCCATTGCTCCGAAACTAGACGTGCCATGGACGCAGGTTATAACTCATTCGAAAGAGCTTGAAAGGGCCCTTCTTTAAGAGCAACAACCACTGATTCATTCTGAAAATTGTCGAAGCAGCTGCGCTTTGAACTCGTGAAACAGCGTCATGCCGCGAAAGAAAGGCACAAATCCGAGTCGATATCCGCCACAAAACCAACAACCGCCATTAACTTCGGCAGAACAAAGCCCAGGTATAGAGATAAGTTAAAGTTAAAAAAAATCGGATAACCAGGAAAGAAGTAATGGGGCTCTAAATACTAGCGTGCAGAACGAAAACGGCGCGCGCGCCGCTTCTCCACAGCCGGGTCCCTCGGGAGTGCCTCCAAAACGACCGAGGATGTCAGATGTGTATTTGCGAAATCGAGACGAAGCTGACGAGACCACTCATGACCCCACTCCCCTATGGTCGTAATGAACCCCAACAACACATGCCCTTCAATGCTGTTACTAAAGCAACCAGTAGCTAGGGACACGGTATCGAATCAAAAGTATCTATATTGTACCCATGAGTAGTATCGCATAAAAAGTATCGTAGTCATAAAAGTATCGAAACATAATTATGAATTAATATATGTTTTTTTTAATGATTCGTTTTAATTACAAATTAGGTACGTTAATCATTGTAATTTTATATTTTGTGTGATTGCACAGAGAAACAACTACTTATCATAAATCAAACCTCCCATTCTTCCTCTGTACAATCACTCAAAAACAGTAATTTGTACAAACGTTTTGGCGACAGCCTGTTCCTCGTTTTCGACATGGTAAATCCTGCCTTCGAAAACAAACGTTCTGAAGGAACAGACGTCGCTGGAATTGTTCGATACTCGATTGCTAATTTGTATAAATGAGGGAACACAACTTTCATATCTTCCCATTGCTCTAAAGGATTAGTGGACAATGGAGCGACTGGTGTCGCCAAATAAAGGCTCATTTCATCCTTTTTAGCTGAAGAAGACGTCTTATTCTTATTTACAGACGAACCGCTTTTACTTTTGCTTTTTTGTTTGGTGTGTGCTAAGGTATTGTGATGACTCCAAAAATCGTATACTGGCTCCACAGAAGAATCACTATCTGGGTCACTACTGCTACTACTGGTGGCAAGGATAACATTTGTTGATAAACGTCTTATTGAAGATATTGTTGTAGCACAAGCTTTGGGGTCTTGGAAGTGTATATTTTTTAATCTGGGATCGAGCAAGTAGGAAATTGCATTTAAATGATTATCTTCAATATGGAAAATTTTGCGATTTATCTTATTTATAATCTCGTCTTTCACTTGCTCTTTCACGTTTCTGTCGTCAGTGCTGTCATTGTCCCCAGCAGTCTTCTTTAAACTATTTATCTGTGCTCTTAAGCAGTTGACAATGGGTATAATGTTACTAATAGTAACATATTGCTCGCCAGATAACTCCTTAGTAACGTATTCCAGTGGCTTTAAAATTGTAATTAATTGTTTTATATGCTGTATTTCTAACGCCGACAAATGAGGAATTATTCGAAACAATACGATACGAATCTGGCCAAAAAATACTAATACCAGAGAAGCATTGAATAAAAAGTATCGAGTAAAAAGTATCGGTATCGAAAGGAAAAGTACTCGATACCAAAAAGTATCGATATTCTTTCCGTGTCCCTACCAGTAGCGTCGTCGCGCTACTCTGGCGCAGACAAAGAGTTCACCAAGCTATTTCTAAACAATTAATTCGGGTATGTGTGCGGTGTGTGCAATCGCCTCTGACACAAGGATATGTCGTACTGTGTGTTTCATTCATTATCCAATACCCTTACAAGACAGACATGTAATCCATGTTCGGTAGGTGCCACAAACGGCGATCTACCAAGGGAAAGTTTTTTTACAAGAACACTTTCCTATAATACTGGGCATTATGGGCTTAATTGACATATTACTTTAAATATTTCAATATTTCCCTTACACAAAGATTATTAACCTACACTAATAATTCTTAAGATTTAACATGAAGTTATTTTCATTAAATTTATTACAGTTTACACATTCAATGCAAATTCTTTGTAGATAGTATATATATAATGTAGGATTAAATAACACACAATAATCCACACTTACACAGGGCTACGGCAGAGCTCTTTTATTACAATTTACCATTAAATATTTTGGCAAGTCTTATATTGACTTTAAACACTTTGTGGGAATTTTAGCTCAGAAACAAGTAACTGGTGTTAAATATCGCACAAATTTGAACTATCCGATCCACTGCGGTGCTTACTTTGTACTAAAATAAACAATTTTAGAGCTCAGAAAATGCGTTTGAGCCATAATGAAATCACCGCTACAGAACGTAACATCTTTACGTTGTAAATGCATCTTGTCTTCCATTTTAATGTGGTGAACAAGTAAATTTTGTGTAAATTCTTCCCACAATTTTAACATACCTCTGTTAGATACATTTTATACGTACAATGTTTGCAATGACCACGCATTTAAAAGGGGAAGTAAAAGTTGCCTACCCCTAACGACAAGATGGAGATCGCTTGTGGGCACTATGTATTACGTTTTTAAAACACAAAACAGCATTGTACAAAATGGTGTCCCACACTCTCTGTGTTCCTAACTGGAAACAACGCAGAGCCACTGTAATGTTCCGGTTGTCTCTTCCCACCAAGTTCGCCTGCGGGTAGTAAGGCGACGTATTGATTAACGTCACTCCCCACGTGAACATTAAGTCGCGAAATTCTTGCGACACAAAATACGACGCATTTTCCGTGACTACAAACGCAGGTGATGAAAAATTACATTGCAAATGTCAACAGATTTAATTGTCCGCAACAGGAAAAAGAAAGTAAATTTGCTGAAACTGTCGATCGCAACCAACACGTAGACGTAACCTGATTTACTACGTGGTAAAGGTCCTATAACATCCAGGTACACCCGTTCCCATACAAACTTAGTGGGAGACCCAGAATATTTGCCTGCCTGCTTTTTATTTCTCGGCTTGCCTTGCTGGCACGCACTGCATTCCCTTACGCGTGACTCAATGTCTTCTCGTAGATCAGGCCAGGTACAAATCTCAGGTATACGTGAAATGGTTTTATCTCGGCCAACATGCCCTCCGAAAAAGGACTCGTGGTAATACTTATACACCATGGGTCTTACATTAACCGATACAAACACACGAAATCTCCCTTTTTTTCGACCATATGTCAATGAATCCTTTATAAACTACGTAACCTGACTGAACTAGATCTGACATTATTTGCTGGCATTCTACGCCATTTTTCTGGTGTTCTTTAATGTCTACTAAAACATCAGGAGAATTTTGCAACGTATTTGAAAAATTCTGTGGTTTCAGCATCATCTTACACTATTTATTTTATTACGTTAATTTTCTGTGGCTCACTCGGATCACCTACGTTCACCTCAAACTCGTCGCTGCAAAACATACGCGATAGCGCATCAGCTAACGAATTATCTTTGCTCTTAATATGGTGAACATAAAATCTAAAGCGAGATAATCTTGACAAGTCAACGCGCCAGCTGGTGTATTGGAGTTCAACAGCCAACTCAAAGCTCGGTTGTCAGTAAACAACTCAAACAACGCGTGGTCTAAATAATCAATAAAATGCTCCATTCCCCATATGAAAACTAAGACATATTTTGTCGTAGAGGGCGTACTTCCGCTCCGCAGCTGTCAAAAGTTTGCTAGCTTACGTCACGGGGAACACACTCAGCGCCTTTCTTCTGGCTGAGCACCGCTCCTAAAGCAACAGAACTTGCGCCGCAGTGAATATAAAATGTCTCCTCAATATTTGGCAATTGCAAAACTGGCGGCTGAGTTTAACTGTATTTTAACGTCTGTAACGGTTTTTGTTGGTCGTCACCCCACATAAACTCTGTTTTTTTCTCGTTAATAAATTTTAAGGCTCTATAATATTAAAAAAAAATGCTGTATAAATTTCCCGTCAAGAGCTGCCATGCCAAAAAAACGCCGAACCCTCTTACGTGTTTAGGAACTGGAAAATTCACGATGACTTTAATTTTCTCTGGGTCAGTACGCAACTGATTATCGGAAATGATGAAACCTAGATACCCGACATGCTGTTCTGCCCAACTTATTTTATCAGGGTTCACTGTCAACCCAGCTTCTTGCAAAGCCTGTAACACTAAACGTATGTGGGCCACCAGGTGTTCCTCTAAGGTGTTACTGTATGCGCACACATCATCAATATATGAGAACACAAAGTCATGAACATATTTTCTAAACTTGATACAGAACCCGCAAAATGGCTTGAGGGCCGCAGTTGACCCCCATCGGCAAACGTGTCCACTGATAAAGACCCCACGGGGTGCAAAACGCCAAAGGTTTTCTTGAATTTTGGTGTAGCTCACATTGCAAAAACGCAGAATTAAGGTCCGAAATGGTGAAATATTTGGCAACACAAATACTGAAACACCGTATCTAATGCCAGAATTGGTTATGGATCAATATAAGTTTTCTCACTGACTAACTTATTGTCATTTATCAGACGGTATTTCCCTGGATGTTTTTTCGGAATGAGAAATGACGAGCTCACATGCACACTGTACGAGTCTTCAATAACACCTTCTTGTTTTAATTCCGCCAAAATTTGTTTAAAGATAGGAAGGGAACTTAGGCGGAGGCGCACTGTACGGGACCGAAAACCCGGGCTGGTGATCTCTCGATTTCAACACTATCGGGTTTTTGTTGTAATAACACAACTTCGTTGTATCACGTCATCAAATCCAGCTTTAATGTTCTCTATTTCTGCCTCCAACTGCTCCCCTAACTTAACCATCTGCACTCTCCTGCAGTACAAAGATTTATTTTCTAACGGAACAGGAGACTCAGGAGACAACCCAAAACACACACATTTATTTTTCACGTCNAGTACAAAGATTTATTTTCTAACGGAACAGGAGACTCAGGAGACAACCCAAAACACACACATTTATTTTTCACGTATACACAACACTGTCTCTTCCCCAAAAAATCAATACCGGGTATGGCCGGATACAATAAATCTTAAAAAACTGAAATTGTATATTTCACAAAATATTTTCAAACTTAATTTTCATGGTTGTTACAGCCTGCGAATTTAGTAAACCGCCGAAGCAAGGGAAGATACAGTGTTCTTGCCTTGAGGAACACTAACTACTCCCATGGAACTGTCACGCTTAATTTGGTTGCACATTTCATGAATCTTTAATGACGTGGACGTACCTGAATCGATTAACTCAATTACTTGCGAAACGCCAATTTGCAAAGTCACATGTAATAATTCCAGTTTATTTTTCCTAGACGAAAACAGATTCACACTGCCTATGACCAATGGTACCAACGTCCACGACGACTAACGTCGCACGGGTCACCAACAAGGTAAGCCTCAGATCCCTCGTAGATCTATCCCCGTGTTAGCACGTGCAATTTCTGCGCTGGTATAAATGCTGGATGTCTGGTGTTCCAGCATCGTCACAAGGTTTTTGTTTTTCTGGGCAGCATAGAGATTGCTCTGATATACTATACCTTCCTGAGCACCTTTTGTCATTTCAATGAACACGTCAGTTGCTGTATTGCAATGTGAAAAGATTATTTCGTCAACTTTTTCTGAAAGAGCAGATAGAGATGGTTGTTGTTGCCTCACATTTTTTCCATTTCCGTCTGTGCGACAGTTCTGGTGGCTCATTTATTTCCTTCGTTGGACATTTCAGATAAGGTACTAGCTTCTATTTGTGAAACACTGACACTTGAATCCAGCCTTTCCTCATCAACATCAAGTGATATTCTAGGCTCATGTACTGGAAGATCTACAGATTCAGATAACCGATGTCTCATCTGTTTTCTAATTTCTCTGTTGAAAATATCAACTGCCTATGCCACCCTCTCCATCATCTTCCTCGACAGTACTATTGCAATTGTGAAGGTCTTTATCTACTCCTAACTCGTCGGCATCAAGTTCTGGCAAAAGTTCGATACTCAATAATGTATCTGTAAACTTGAAAGCCATTGTCACACACTATGTTTACAGAAATAATGAAGTAAAAATAAATCTAATCTTCAATCACTGTTTACAAAAACATGCAAAGGAATTAATTTGCCAAATCTCACTCACAGACTGATAGTACTTTCCAGTCCACTATATAAAGACATAGTTTTATATGCCATTTGTATCTTGGATACAGTTTTATTTACGACACCAGTTTTCTGAAAGTTCAAACTTAAAAAAAATTATAATCGTAAAAAGAATAACAAGGAATTTGCTTGATACAACGACAACATTTAGGACAACAAAACAACTGCTGTGGCCACGTGACAACACACCAAACAACTAGCTACTGAACTTTATTTTCATTTCCAACCTCTTACATGCGTATTTACCACTGCTTGTCGATGGTACTAGAAAGTACCAACGGGCAATGGGAAGGCATAGCCTTAAAAAGAAAAAATATATAGACGATTTTTTTCCCTAGTACTCAGAAGTACCGTCGGTCAGCTAAATTAAATATCATATTAAGAAAACTCTTTGTTTTCTCGCGATTAATAAGTGTAAGATATTTTGATGTCTAAGCATTTATGACTGCCTTTGTGAACTTAATTGAAAATACGATATCGCTTATCTGAAACAAACAAATCGCATGGTAAAATTCATATTGACATTCAAATGTTTCAAGTTATCTAGATGAGATAAAAAAAAACTGATAGTTCAGGCAATCGTAGTTCCAGAAGTGAATCAATAGTATTAAGTACATTGATATCTTTTGAGATTGTTAATTATTGTATCTGCGCTATCTGTAATATTTTATAAGTAAACACTGCTTCTACTGTATCGTAAATACCATCAGACTAAATTGAAGCAGCTGCCGTAGCTCCACACACATTATATAAAGAAGAGATGGCCGACATCCAGTTCCTACATGGACATGCTAATGGCAACGCACGGCAGACAGCGCGATTGTACTACAACGTGTTCCATCACAGAAGACAACCAGGCGGCCGAGTTTTCACAAGGTTCCATCTCTTGTGAGGGAACGCTTCGTATACGACCGTACTGCCTCCAGTGCGTTGCCACTAGCACGTCCATACATGGAATGTATGTCACCCATCCCTACATTAGAAAATGTGCGTGGAGCCATCATAACTGCTTAAAATGCGGCGAAGAGTGCAGACCATTGTTGACATTCAATGTGAGGGCTGCTACCTAGAAAATAGGCATGGACAGCGTTGTAATGATGGAATGGTTGCACATGAGTATACTATATGGTATCTCGGAAACGATTAGTTTCTGGACCTATGTTTATCAGGACATTCGTCATTATTTTATTTTCCTCTACACGCCCCTGCAGTTTTTACCTATAATATTTAAACATCCGGTATGTACATAATATATATAACACTGAAGAGTCAAAAAACTGGTACATCTGCCTAACATCGCGCCCCCCCCCCCTCCAAGACATTGGTTTTAGTAGTGCGTTCTCACATGCTTAATATTTTAAAAATTTATTTCAGGTTTACTTAAAATTTTATTTACTGTATTTTACGTTGTATGTTGCGGCCGTTTTTGTGTGCAGTCATGAGTTCTAGCAAGGTGAAGAAAAGAGAAGTCTCCACTCATAAACGTCAACAGGACATCATTAACCTTACCGAATCTTTGTATTCCCTAACTAGCTGAGGGGAAATGAAACCCAGCAACGTCGCGGAAAGAGCGGCAGAAATGTTGAAACTCTCCAGATACACAGTGCTAAGGTATGTTAAAATATATGTAGTATTAACCATTGCGTTTGCAAGTTGTGTGTGTTAAGGTCAATTATGTTGTCCTACGAAATGTGTTTACAAGAGCATAAAGAAAATTTGTTAATAACTTAATAACATCGTCGAACGTTGTCTACGTGTCTTTTTAATGTTTTTTTTGGGTAATTATTAAGTTTAGAGGTTTTTCTGTAAAAATAAGACAAATTCACGGAAAATTGTATATTTACACTCTACTAATGATGCGGAACACGAATATACGAGGGGCATTAACGTCCGACTAATTTCGTAACATGTGCCCACCTAACAAATCCTAACCCCACGATGGGTGAATCACTATTTTACATTTTTAAACTAACCTAGGATTGTTGGGTTTTACACTAACCTAGGATTTTTGGATTTTACACTAACCTACGATTTATATAGACTCAAATGTTAGTGTATGAATCACCTAACCAAAAGGTGGTATTACAATGTGTAGTTAAAAATAAAAACTACTTTGTGTTGGAATTTGTGTACCTCTGCGAGGGATTCTTTATAAACAACCCAATATATACAGTAGAAATTTTTATAAAGACAACTGACAATGGTAAGGAAAATTGCCTCTATAGTGAGTTTGTTATAGGCAATTAATTTTATACAGGTTATGGAGAGATGGTGCATTTTAAGATTCTGAAGAAACAGCTTGTTTTGTATTTAGAAGTAACATTGCAGCATTAATTGTCATTGCATTGTTATACATCACTAAATAGATTACAGTAGATATAACTGGAACTTCCCCTACTATTAAACATATCTGTATCACTTCACTAAACACGAGAGGACATCGTAATCGATGAAATCACAGTCATAATCTTTTAAGTAAACAATTGTGTATTAATGCATTTCCCCAACACCGCTGTTCTACAGCCATTGTCATTTAGTTATTGTAAATTATCAGTGGTATATTTTTTACTTTCAGTGCTACATAGCCAACCTAATTTGCTTAATTTAAAAAGGACCATAATTCAGTTTCTGGGTCAACTACAGTTACTGATACCAAAAATATAGAAGGGTCATGGACAATGCACCATATCACAGCACACAGGTGTGAGCTCCAACCTTTTGTTTTTGAATAAATAAAATGTTTATATTGTTTGTGACATGTTAGATTCTGTGCTAGTCAACACAGGTATCAGGAAAACAGTTACATGTAATATGATAAAAAGTTTAAGAATGTCTAGCAAAGTAGTAACAGACATTCTTATCTTGTTCACATTATAGAAGTCTCCAATCATACATTTGGTATCCAATAAATACTATGCAACCAACCAACTATTTAAAAGTTTATGTTTTGGAAAGAATTGTGCTTAATTCAGACATTCTATACAACAGACATACTGTTGGCAACATTCAACGGTAATACATTTTAATATGTTGTATCGTGTGGTGATTTCAGCTGGAGAAGTTCCCCAACAGTAGCTGAAGGAAGGATGCCATCATCAATTGGCTGCAGGAGCACAACATTCCGTTTGCTGTATCCTTTTTTTGTAAAATCTTTTTGTGTAGTGTTAAATTGTAGGGTAATGTTGTTGAGCATTGCTTTATAGCATTATATGTAAAGTAGCAGTCTACATCAGANCATTAAATGTAAAGTAGCAGTCTACATCAGAGAGCAGCTATTGAAGCATGTAATTTAATTAATAATTGGTTTCTATTTTTTGGAGTGGAGATGGATGTACATATTCATTTCTTTTTTTTTTATAGTTGCTGCTATGTTGAGTTGTTAATGTACTTTTTTGTTTTGATGTATGGTAATTCTGTAGCAAAAGGAATCACTACAATCTATAAGTTATTACCAGTACTTCTAACAAACTAATGTATAAATAAACAGTATTTATAAGTACTACGGCTTATGCCTTTAGGATGTGTTAACTTAATGCAAACTGGAGATGTTAGGATACACCATTGCCAGCTTCTTTAATTATTGTAAACAACAGTTCTCTCTAATATTTTGTTTACTGGAGCCACATTTTTTAGTTATGTTTAATTTGTTATTGTCATTTCTTTACAAAATCTGTTGCACACTTATTTTTTTCCTCCTCTAAGCATTTGATTAGCAACATGTTTCAATTTATATGTTTGAATATTAGACATGAGTGAAACCAATGTCTTTTCGTATTAGTTTTAAGTTAGATTTTTGTTTGGAAAAATATTTTAAGATAGCAACAGAGGTTAATAGCATTAAATACGGGCCCGGAGCCCAACTAAAACATAAACACAGCGGCCTGCCGCCGGCTCAATTATTTGAACAAAGTCTGTCTGGTTGTATTTTTGTTGCAAACCCACTATAAGAGTTATGGGAACTTCGGTTCCTGACCTCGTGACAGCAGGACCATCCGGGGGCTTATGAGAGATTGGCGGTGCCATGTTTATGTTGTTGGATGGACTCCTTGAATGTTGACACATTTCAATGCAAAGTATTGTGCCACATCTATAATATGTAATCAAAGTGAAAGTTTTTCTCCCCCACCCAACCCCCCAGTCAAAATCAAACACACGCGCGCGCGCACACACACACACGCACACGCATGCGCGCACGCGAAACATCAAAGTTTTAATACTCACATTTTGGGTTTATAGAATGAAATGTTTTTTGCTTGCATCACATATTCTTTTGTGTGAAATTGTCAAGATTAAAAACTTTACTCTTGTGGAATATCCATTAATAATATATACATGACTTTTATAATGGGTACGTGCATGTACGAACACATGTACACACACACACTGGAATGTAAACATTGCCATGTGACTGCCACATTAGAAGGATACGAAATGGGCTTGAAAGTAGATCTTTAGCAGGGCTTCAAGAAAGTCTCTTCCAGTCGTGAACCGACTATATCTCTCTGGAACTCGTAGCCACCACGCGGCATATGCCTACAAGAGCACGACCCCGCTTCAGCTCCTGCGCTCGTGCAGTCAATTCGGCCAGACACACTTAGCGAACGGTTATGTCACTCGTTCCCTCGCCGCAACCAAATGCGACTACGCAAATTGCAGAAAAATTTATCTAAGTGGTAAAACATATTACATGTTGAATTGTCTGTGTGGACCTAATAACATTTAGGTATATAAATATCAATCTTTTTAATTTCTGTAAGACAAAAAAAAAAATTAAAAAAATATATATATTTGGCCCCAAATCTGCTGCCCTAGGCTCCAGCCTACTCAGCCTGCTGGTAAATCCGCCACTGGGCGATGCCATGCGGCAGTGCAATGTGTGCTGGGATGTAGGTGTGATCAGTAGAGTGAGTGAAGAGATTTGGGCGGCTCTTAACAGCGAGGTCTTGAGAGCCGATGAGGGTGATTGAGGTGAGTATGGAGCCGCGCCGGAATGAAAGGGCAGGGAAAACGGGAGATCCCCGAGAAAACCCGCCAACCAGCGGCACCGTCCGGCATGATTCCCACATGCGAAAATCTGGCAGTGGCCCGGCCGGGGATTGAACCCGGTTCGTCTTCGTAGGAGGCGAGCAGGCTAACCACTCAGCCATTCGTGGCCCCTGTGATCAGTAGAGACCTGCGAAATTCGCGTTATCTTTCGGTGACGTGATAAGACTCCACTGCCTTATAATCAAGTGAAAACAGTTCGTGGTTTCATTGGCCGCTGCACGGTAATCGTCACGTGTCTGCTTGATCTCCTCAAAATAAATTGGTCACTCCACTGCTGAACTTATATTATTGGCCCAAGAGTTATCCGAGGCGCGCCAAACATCTTTTTGACCTACGACTGAAGTTGGTCAAACGCACAGTAACTTGAAGTTCAGGCTGTCCTTAAATAATAACACAAATTTTGCAGGTCTCTAGTGATCAGTCGTGCAATGGGTCGCTTGGAAAATATGAGACACAACCCCTCCCACAGGACTCCGAGATAATATGGTAAAATAAATGTAAGGTATGGCCTTACCCAGGTATTCATGAAAAACTCTGAACATTGTAATTGGGCTAATGACGGAAAGAAACCACCGTTCATTGTTTGGCACTCTGCAACGCATTTCAAGTGCCAGGTAGGCGGGAGCCTTAATATTATTTTCTTGTAGTCATTCTGCCATGTTAGGACATGGGCCCTTAATGATCGCTGATATTCTTTTATCATTTTAGGCTTCCTTTTTATTTTTCTTAAACTTATTATAATTTTTACATGGCATACTACTGTTTGTTTTAATTGTTCATTGTGCTTTATTAGTCTATGCTACCTTCTTTAATTGTATATTCTATCACTGCTGGGGTTTTGGTTAGTTTCTCCATGCGTTTTACTGTAACTGTTCGATATTTTGTTTCAACCACTTGTCCACAACAGGTTTGTCTCTCTCCACATCCATTCACGATACAAGAGCCGACTCTGGTTGCCATAAATAATCTAATACATTTGGTTTATTTCCCTTGAGACATCATATTTTCCCCTTTTTTATATGTACGTTTTTTTTTATTGAAAAGCACCAAGTGTATCATGTCTGTAAGTTGTCGTACCTTTAGTTCATGCCTGACCCAACTTCATCCTTCCATTAATCATTTTGGTCCCAAATTAATTTGTAAGCTCAAGTTTTGCAATCATTGATTCTTATAATGTGCGCTGTACATGTGTTGAGCATGTTTCTCGCAAACAGTGAACAATGTGTTGGTTGATGTCAGTATTAATCATTCACAAATGAGAGATGCACATGACATGTGCACAATCTTTTTTTTTTTTAAGAAACGGAAATCGGAAATTTACCTCACAGCCTATTTAGCAGCCACTTTCTTGGCACAAATGTTCATTTTGCACCGACTCGCATTGCTAGAAATGCAGACTTCTTAGGGTGGCCAGGTGGCAATTCCATGCCTTAAGTTGTGTTGTACTTTGCATCATAAGGAAGTGCGTGTCCAATTTCCTATTGTGATCATGGCATGGCCTTTAAGTAGGTTCAAAATTTTCAAATACACAACTGTGGTCTAAACCAACATTATAAGAATTCCCACAATTTTACTACGTTATTACTGTAAATTTGTTTACATCACTTTGGAGAAAGAAACTAACTGTACATAAAAATAATCTCAAAAGAGCAATAAATGCAAATAGACAAGTACTTGCATGTTTATAGCACTTCCTCTAGCAGATACACCCACATACATACAGGACGAGTATAAAAGAATACCCCAACTTCAAAGTTGGGGTATTCTTTTATACTCATGGGAAAAAAAAACAAATGCGTATGTTCACACAAGACTCTTTGCCCAGCTTCTTCATATGATGAAGTGCTTTACATAGCTGTTTACAATACCATCATCATATCTACATTTGACTGTAAAAAGCATAGTGTAACAGGACTTGCTGCGTTATGGACCAGATTCACCATTTACGCTACTAACAGCTTTTTCAGATTTCCTCCTAAAAAAAAAATATTTATATGGCAAAACACTATTGGAGATGATTTAACATAGAATTGATGCATTATGGGGTGTTTCCAGCCCTTTTTAAATTTTCCAGAGTTTTCTAAATGTGACAATATACATGAATCTAAGTGATAAATATTCGTACAAGTGTGCCAATAAACCTAAACTAAACCTAACCTAACCTTCAAGCTCCAGAAACTTACCTCTCCAGGGATACACTCCAGTACTAATTAGATAGAATGTTGAGCAGACTTCATCATTAGTCGGGACCATGCAGGGCGTTTTGTATCCTATCCCCCAGTAAGGAGGCAGTTTTCTTGTCAACTGAGCCATGAAAGGTACTTTCCATGGCACACCAAGATACTATTAGGGTTAAGGTTACAAGTAGGCCGCTAGGATAACAAAAATATGTAAGAGGGCAGAAATTCAAGTACGCACAGTTCATCAGGCAGCGAGTTGTAGGACACTGTAATATGGCTTCAAGCAACAGCTCAGAACTGAGACAATGGGAATTAGCTCCAATTTATAACAAAATCCAGGCAGCCCCTGGGCCTCAACATTACATAATCACAGCTTCAAACCACACTCATCAGCTATACTGACAAATTTTCAATTTTCTCGCTGCACCCTAGTTTGCCACTTGGTCGCTAGGTTTACTACCAACAACGTCATTCCACCATGTTGCAGTGTCCTACAACTCACCACCTGATGAAGCTGGCCTAGGCCAGCAAAACGTTGCGATCACTCAACAGCGTGTGTGCCTGTCGACAAATACTAGACAGAATTTCTGTCCTTGTATATATTTTCAAGATGATATTACAGTGAAACAAGTGCTCAAAATGAAGCAAATACAATTTATTTCAGTTCCAAACAAATATCACAATGTTTGCAATAAAGCTGCGGCTAACATAAGGATAGCCGATCAATCCACTAAACAGTTCTCCCTATCCACATTTCCTCAGTCTTCTATTTACACAATTCTTATATATGTCCAAACAGCAAAATATTGTAAATTGTTACACTGACACTTTTATATTGCTTGAAAAAAAAGAAAAAGCAGTCACCAGTATGATGACATAAAGAATGTAAGAAACAAATGCTTTATCATCACTACGTTCAGGAAGTATTTTGTACAATGTAAAGCCATTACATATGTTATTACAGTCACGTGGATAAGTTTATAATTTTGAACAATGAATAACATCTGTTCTTGGAGTATTTTTCAAAGACAACTTCTCTTTACAGTTTACATTTTCTCGTGCCTCAACTTAAAGCAATGAACAGACCGTACTATGTACAGTTTACATTGAATACTACCAAGGCCCGCAATGTTTTGTGCATTATACATTCTGCATAAACACTGAGTAGAATCAATAACACACTGTGTTAAATGGGTTTTGATATGACATTTATCACTTCACATATGTGAACGACAGTCTGCACATAAACAGTTCACTGTAGATCATGGTANGACAGATGAACACATGTAAAAGATTCACAAACTGACAATAATAAAAACAAGTATGAAAAATGTACCAATTTATACACTACCTCTGTTTTAAAATCATTTCTGAAAGTTTATACCATGTATTCTGGACCAGAGTTTGGGATTACGTTTAATTAAAAAGTACTGTCCCAAAACATATAAGATGACTGCACAATAATTTTGGATGTAAAATTATTCCACAAGTGGAAGAATGCAGACTTTCTCCTGAATACGTCACTTCCTCTCCCCTTCCACTCGCCGTCTTCCTCCTTTTCAGTACATAGATTATTTCTGACATTCAGAATTCAGTGCAAGGTAACAAGTTTAGAAGACAGCATTTTACCATAGTAAAATGCAACTCAATACTTATAAAATAGTTAATAATTAATTTGCATAATAGAGAGGCTATTTCTAAAAAAAGGATTCTGTTACTAAATACGTTCTTTTGATTGTACTGCGGATATTGTAAACACGAAACAGCTGATAGACTAGCTACCTTATTACTTTCCAAACTATTCTCTTCAGAGAAATCAGATAAAAATTAAAATATTTAACCTTGGGCTGATACTAAGATTACAACCAATGCCATATACAATTTATTAATTTTAGTAACTACTTGTATACCAAATAGGAAATTGGCAATGAAAAGTTTTGGCAAAAATTAGGTTTAACCACTGTACAAATTAATTTTGTAACTATATAAACCTATAATTTTTAACACATATTTAATGCATGCCTGAAAAAAACTATATATTTTATTGTTTAAAACCAAAGTAAAACAAACAACAAAGATACTCGAAGGGTGGCCAATCACATGAGTTACAACGTTTTTCCAAACACTGGTCAGAGAAAGCATTTCTTACTGGTTACAACACAGCCCTTCNGCATTTCTTACTGGTTACAACACAGCCCTTCCTTTCAACCATGCAAACTATCCTACCTGCAGATGTCATACACACACTCACAACTGCTTAGCAAGAAAACACTACAAGTACAAACTGGACAAGACAAATTAAGCAAACAAAAATTTCATCAGTACTAAATAACATACAAGAAAAGTNACTACAAGTACAAACTGGACAAGACAAATTAAGCAAACAAAAATTTCATCAGTACTAAATAACATACAAGAAAAGTGACATTCCCTGCACTAGGTTGTAACCAAGTAAAACACAGTATTGAAATCATACTATGAGAAGATAACATCTTTAAAAGTAATGCACAATTTTTATTGACACATACTTGACCTAGTAATCTACATTATGAATTTATTTGCATCCTCCTACCTGAGGTCACATTTATGTAAAGGTACATTACATCAAAATGATTTTTCTACAGTACCCTACGGCAAGGTTATGGCATAGTCTTAATCTGAATTAACTTCATTGTTAAATTATACTTTTGGCTAACTTCACAAGGATAAAAATTTATCGCATTAATTGGGTGCAGAATAACTAACAGACTACGAATTAATAATGCTCCTATGTTTATCTGAAAACAGTTACCAATTAAAAAAAAATTAGGTCAATTAATGGGTACCACATTGATTGCAATCATGAAAACTGTATCTAGCAGATTCCTTCAAATAGTTTCTTAAAATTAATTTTGCTGTATATATTACTGTAATCACATGCAAAAAGTAAAAAATTTAAGTTCTGGAGCAAACACCACAGTTATCAACACATAAACTTAAAATTTACTTCCAAAAAAATTTTTTGGGTGATCTTATTTTCATGCACAAAAAATTTTTAGGTCTAAGTTTTTCCTTGAGTAATAGCAAACAAAGGTCAATTTTTTTTTGATGAGATGCATGTGTTTCTTTATAGACAATACACTGAATAACATATTCCAAAAATTAATAGATTCTGTTTTGTGATTAGAAAAAGTATTGAGAGGGAAATTCTAACTTCCTTTGGTTTCATACAATTGGGATAGTAAATTGTATGCTGCAATTAACTGTATAAAACTTGGCCACAATTTCTTTTTGTGAGCACAAACAGTGCATTTTGTTAGAATTTCATTGTCAAGCTCTTAATCCCCATATAATATATGTACATAGTTCATATAATTTTCGTTTTTAGAATCAGCGGAAACACAAGTGAAACCTTTATTTAAGTGCCATGATAAATATCCTGTTAAATTACACATCCAAATAATGTAAAATATAGTAATAAATACAACAAGAGTAGAAAAAGAGAGTTACGTTAAATTTTATTGAGCACTCTGGTGGATGCAAAACCTAGTGCCACACTAATTACAGTGGGTTCGGAAACACTTTGGCATCAATTCTCTCACGCTGTTGACAGTTAAGCCCCCTTGTCATAAGCAAGAAATCTGAAGCTCAGTACACTTTGATCAAAATTATCATCTTAATTTACCATGTAATTAAGTACATAAAATTAAAAGACAGAATTACAACTCAACATTATAACTGCAGATACATACTAATGCTTTATCAAGGTGTTTCAGAGCAGAAACTAGGAAAACATATTTGTAACATTGAATACTATAATAATAAAAAAAGTACCAGTAAGATACCTATGGCTCTGTACATTTAAATATGGGCAAATTATTTGCAAAAGAGATAGATGACAATCTAGGAATTTTTTTCTTTTAGTATTAGCAGTGACAATACTCTCCCAGTCCACTGCAATCATGCATGATGATGATAAATGTGAAACACCGCCGAAGCTGTGCTCTTATTTGTTAACGGGGCGCTCTTAGCCGTGAGGCCATTCCGCACCCCGGTCTCCCAGTAGGCGGAGAAGAGGGATCACGCCCTCTCATCGCAGACATGACCAGCGCTCACCGAAATTGATCAAACCCGTAGCTCCGACCTTTCATCAGGCCGCACCGAGCTTAGCCCCGATCTTATTTACCAGATCGCACCGAGCATGTACTACCACAAGGCCTGAGATCCTAGCACTCAGTTTACCAAGCGTGTGGTCTGGCCGGAGCACTATCCACACCCCTGACATCATCTCCGGGACGCCCCCGGAGCAGTGCCTGCTCACCGCCGGGCTCTTCAGCAAGAGGGGGAATCTCTCTGAGCCTCCTCCAGCATGCGGAGTCAACCACTGCCAGCACGAGTCCAACCTCACCTGATCCGTATACCAGAGAGTACCTCCGGATGGGCCAAACAGATCATCCCGTGCTACCGCTTATTTTCCATGGCACGTATGGGTTTTCCAATGCCTGACCGCCAGGGCCAGGCCCACGGACAGGGAGACGCGGAGAATCTCTGAAACAGGTGGGTACCGTCATCCTAGTCCGATTTTATACCCTAATTTTCATCACTGAAAGCCGTGCTCGCCACGCCGCCCATAAGACCGGCCCCGCTGATATCAGACACGCGTCCTTTACCATACTAGAATTTCTTCACAGGGAAATTCCTGTTTTGGGCCCCTGTAGCCTGAGTGCCAAGAGGTCCAACACCCCGCCAAGTGGTTGGGCCTTGGTACTAACTATCGGCCCAAGCCATCACGGCAGATACCCCTATACAGCCGCTAGGAAGCTGATTCCCATACGGACCGGACGGCAGAGCCCAATTTGTTTAAACAGGGGTGGCACGAGAAGCCTTGGGTTGCCATAGATATTGAGAGGCTATAAGAGACGCTTCACCCATCCTTTCAAGAAATCGATAAGAATGTTGGGCTCGGTTACTATAGCATAGTACTGCCACACCGCCTCAAGTGTCCAGCCTTCGCTCCTCCCACCGGAGTGACCGTATGATCCTCCCCCACTGCAATTATGCAGTAAAGAAACTGCCATGGAAAAGAGGACTGGTTCTATTTGGTAAATTATAAATTATGTATGCAATTCGTGTTACATTCCTTGTTAGCTGATGAATGAAAATCCAGTCAGAAGGTTACCTTTAATTTCTGAGGTGTTTTCCATATAGGGTAATTTGTAGGTCAAAAATCTTGAAAACAAAAAAAAAAAAAATATAGTGCATGTCTACACTTTGCACAAAAACTCCACATCACTGTCTCCCATTACCAATTTTTAAATATTGTTTTACCCAATTTTACATGCATTTATAGCTATATTACTTGCACTCATAGTTTTTATACATACATTACATGTATAAGTCAATCAATGATGAAAAAATGCATTTAATATACAATCGTACTACATGTATCTTTAATCTTATTCATGACTGTAACGTCTCAGTACTGACATGTCCACTAAACTTAAATAAATTGGCTTGAAAATAATGAAAGAAATCTGCTTAAAATACATTGACAACTTGGCCATTCAATGCTACGCAGACTATAAATATTTGTTGCTGTTAGATCTCTAACTATGTATGTATAACCAAGAGAACGCCATACACCATAATAGATGTGACATAATCAAAAAGGCACTGGGTAATTTTCTTCCTTTCCAGATGACAACTAATGTAGCTCAAAATCAAGTAAGCTATGAATTACTAAACTGCCACTATTTTACGATATGTTGTATAGTTCACCTTCTGAAATTTACTAGTGATGAGATGATTCAATTATTGATCCTACCGATTTTCGCCAGAATGGAGGGATAAATTTTTTTTTATTCTAAACATTATGAGTTTCAATTGATACTTACAGATTATTTGTACTTTTCTGATAATAAATCACATTTTTTGAGCATGTATACATGAAATTATAAAACATTCCTAATTAAGCACATTCATGTTGTGTGTAAAACTATTTTTTTGCATGTTTTTAATTGTGAATTGTGTACATAATTATTGAATCGTACCTTTTCCTTCGGCGTTGTTTATAAAATGGTGAAATTCAAGTGGCAGCAACAGATATTTTGTCTACAGATGTTGGTTAGCACAACCACGTTTTTAGTTGAGGCTTAAGTATGTGTATATGTAAACTAACTTAATGCTTACAGACCTAAAATTCAACAATGTTGGATATCATTACTNAGGCTTAAGTATGTGTATATGTAAACTAACTTAATGCTTACAGACCTAAAATTCAACAATGTTGGATATCATTACTTTACCATGGCAGAGAATTAATTTAATTATCGTGTGTGTTAATTAACATTACAAAAATTTCAAGAGGCAGAGAAAAAGTCCCAGACTACTGTGTACACAACAAAGCAGCATTCAAGTATCCAGAAGCACAAAATAAGAAGATTTTTAAATATACTGAGCTGTAGAAAATCTGAAAAACAGGTACAATGTCCATTACATATTTGTCATGCAGTATCAACTTGATCAAACAGTTATGAAAACAATACTTGTCTTGTCATGCCAATTTACAATCTGTTTCAAATACGTACACTTCTAACTGTTGTAATTGAGTACTGAGAATAGAATAGAGCCCTGAACCAAAAATCAAAACAAAACTCTTGGAATTGAATAGGGAAACTGAATTGGCAGAAACATACAACCACCCCACCGCTAAAATTTACCCAGCGGAAATGTCAACAACACAATTATTGTACACACCATCCGTTTTACATTCCACTTTTAGTTAATTTATATCAATGTCCTAAAAATAGTTGAACCAATTTAATCTGCTATTTTACAATGATGGCTAAAATACAATGGACAGCTTTATCTAAGAATCCACCGACAGCTTTTTTTCTCCAGTAAATTTGCACCAAAAAATATGTGAACATTGTAATGTCAAACTAAATGTACACATTCTTAAAATAAGAAGTATTAATCTGTTTTCGCTTTTGGGAAAGTGCTAAACACACGGATAGCTGGAATATTTTGATACAATAAAATGTAATCATTTGATAGTCTTCTTTAATATACCAACACTGATTCTGCAAGGTTACAAATACATGCAATAATTTTTTTTAAAGAAATTTTAACATCTATATGCACAATAAGCAACTTACAACTTACTTGAATGCTTGACAATTATTGATAGCAATTAAGCATTTATACTGAATAACAACAGATATTTTTCCTTCAACGTGATCATTTTCAGAGTGCCGGCTATTCTTCCATTATTACCGACGAGAATTGAGAATCACTGGAACTCATTTCCGCACACCGCACCCTGCGCGAGGCTAGATTGATTACTGAAATCACCGATAGCATCTTCCAATTACTGCACTGGAGTGTACTCAGCGCGCACTGGCTGAGTGCTGCGTCTTCCAGTTACCGGAACTTGCACAGAGTGCAGTCCTTTTGCATCTTCCAATTGTCGACTGCACCGACTGCAATTTTAGCAGCACTGTCTCCAGTCAGTGCGGCAGTTTGAGAGCAGATATGGCAGATAAACAAGCACTTGCTTCATTCAGGCAATCACGTGATGATTGCACTTTTCTAGTTTTCACGGTGCACTGAGTGCACCCAGTGCAGTCAATTGGAAGACGCCATGGGTTTACTGGCGCTGCAGAGGTTATGCAGTGCCAGTGAAGCAAGATATTGTGGGCAATTGAAGTCACAGGATCTCCCACATATTTATAGATGTGCAGATGGTAGCATCATTAAATATAAAATAGTCCTGATTGAAATTCCACACAAAAGATATACAAAAAGACTGAAATGAAAACCGAATTTATGTTATAAACATTTATCTATTTCAGTCAAACATATGTCAGTACATGTACTGTTTTATTCAAAAGTAGTTTTTCAAATCAAGATAAACTTAAATTTATAATTTAATTACGTTTCTTTAATTTTAATGAATACAACTGCCAATCAATTCAGAATCAAGCACTTATTGACCAAGAAAATATTTACAGATTACTGCAGACAAACAATGTTGAACCATCAGCAATTTCAGTGCTTGTCAACAATAACGGAATGCGGTCTAAGAACAAACTCTGACTTTAATACAAATTAATTATGTCTGTGGCCTTATACGCTCAGTTTCCAGACAATGCACACACACAACTTTAAATAGTCCTACGTGTGACACACAAACACTTTTAACCGAATGCATTGTGGTTTTTTTTAAATTAAGATACATTTAGGGCACATATGAAATGTACAAAGTTTGGGGCCCTGCAAATATGCTCTAATGAAACATATTAGAGCTGAAGGTTCTTGGTACATATCCTCGTCTGCAGAAGTGTCAACATTTTTCTGATATTATGAAGTATGTATTTTCATTCCCATACAGGGCTAATATTGCTACAACACACATTTTAAGGTGGCCACCTACCTACCTGTCGCTTGAACTGCAATGCAGTGCGTTCGGAACACACAATTTTTTTTTTCCGGAAATTAGTAAACGTGCACCCAAAATCCTTATTTATGAAATGAAAACACACTTCAGACTAGGTGTTTGGTACTTTTCAAGATACTGCGCACATGGGAACCATTATTTTAACGCCCTCCAACATGGTTGAAAACTTTTGCAGACTGCTGTTTCTCAAAACATACGAACTGGATACATGCAAAACTACGATAGAGGAGTGTTTTGGACTTGGATACAATGTTGCGTTCAATAAAATGATAGGGTCACCAGTCAAAGGTCCATAGTTCCAATAGTACAACGGGAACACTGCACCCAAGTACACAACTTTGTGCGTAGAGGCGATATCACTTTACATGCACTGCCCGTAGCCCTTCATCGTTTTTTGNCACCCAAGTACACAACTTTGTGCGTAGAGGCGATATCACTTTACATGCACTGCCCGTAGCCCTTCATCGTTTTTTGACTCACACACACTCTCAGCCACACATTTTCCCTCACCATGAAACACAGAACCCAGCAATAACAGCCTTCCCTCACTAGACGGCAGCTTAACTCTCCCTCTACTTGCCAGTCTTGATAAAAAAACACAGTAATACATTAAATACTATAGGTATTGTAAGTAAAAAAGTTGCACACATTCACATATTATTTTGGAAATGAAACTTATGTTAACTTCAAATTATTTCGCTAAAATAACAAAAGAAGTAGATGTAAAGCAAACAAGTCAGTACTTCCACTTCATGCAAAGTATGCAACAAACTTCAAATGTCTCTATTTTCTATGCAGTTTAATGCCAGTCCATTTTTTACAGTCATCCAATACAAAATTTACGTGTTGCGTNAATGTCTCTATTTTCTATGCAGTTTAATGCCAGTCCATTTTTTACAGTCATCCAATACAAAATTTACGTGTTGCGTTAGAACATGACATGAACGCACAATTTCCTGTAGTTATTTGTTATTCTTCAATAACATTTTCTTACAAAGCAGCATGAAAAATTTTGTTCTATAGAATTACCACTTTCAAAATGTTATGTTTTAGGGGAAAATTTGTTCATACATTTTAACAGCATACCCTAAAAAAAAATACCTGTCCAAGTACTTTTGTACAACAAAAACTCTTTCCCTTAACTACATTTTATTTTACTCAGCTTGGAAATTAACTGATTTCATTTAAACATTAAAAATATTAAAACTTGTGTAAAATATTTAACATGTAAAGGATTATACAACTTTTCACAAAGCCATTAATGTCTTTTGTTTTAAAGCATATCAGAGAAGTAATAAACAGTGATACTGGATCATACATACCACTCTGAACAAGAGGATGAATTCATTACATCCTGAGTTAATATAATCATCCTCTGAGGTTTCAGTGAATCCTAGAATATTTCTGTTATTAAAGAATTTTTTTTACATAATCTTTACGAACAACATTTATGATGCTAAGACAATAACATAGGTAATTTTGAAAATCAACTACTGTAGTAATGTGCAACTACCGGTAAGTAAATTCTGATCATCCCTGGCAACCACAAAAATTGATGTACGAATCGCAAAATTATCTGGTAGTGTTTACTAGGAAATTCTTGTAGGCGTGTATGCAAATTATGATTATCAAAATTATGAAAATCNAAATTATCTGGTAGTGTTTACTAGGAAATTCTTGTAGGCGTGTATGCAAATTATGATTATCAAAATTATGAAAATAAAAACAGAAGTATTATTTTCATCTATGAGTATTACATGGTGACTCGTTCAATGTTGTACTTGTATATGTGAAGATGAAAAATTTTTGCTTAACATTAAAAAAAAATACATCCACACTTAAAAATGAACACAAACAATTCACATCATAAAGCTGTAAACACATATTTTCACAGNAAAAAAAAATACATCCACACTTAAAAATGAACACAAACAATTCACATCATAAAGCTGTAAACACATATTTTCACAGTTCCAAAAATGTTTCTACAGTTCCGAAATTTCCCAAACTCAGCCTTAGTCAAATGAAAACCATCATCTTTAAATTTTTAAAAAGCAGTTCATTTTCTTCTGTACCATTGTCCTCAAGCCTAACTTGTGATACTGTCGTGCTCCTTTCAATCACTCCTTTCATTCTACAATATATAAAAAGTTAAATTATGCATTACTTTAAAAGATTCTCAGACAATTAGAAAAAATCCCTACATAAATTCAGCTATTATCCATTTTTGTTGCAAAGCTACTGATAAATTAATAACATTCAGTTCATGTTATCATCGTACCAAGCGACCAAAAAAACAATTTTCAAGGTGACTTACGATTCCTATGCCACTACAGTTACACAAAGGAATAAGAGATGTAATATACAACTTACAGATATATGTATATATGTACACAGTAAGACCACCGATGATTTAGCCTCACGAAGGTGCTGATTTCCAAACCCATATCATAAGCAATTAGTCTGCCTCAAATTTGTCCACTTTTTCTAACAGCATTAAATTGTTTTCCTCCATATACTCACTTCCTAATGCAATCACTTTCACTCAAATTCACACTGGAAACATTGCGCAAAATCTGTCCAGACACCAACTTGACGTGAGGGGACACTGCTAAAATGAGGAACAGGGTTGTGAACAGGAACTGACAATGTCACCAACACTGAGAAGTCAGCAATATGGTGCCAGTCTGTCGTGTTGGTAACGAGGAAACACATAAAAAGATTTGTGGAATGTCCCGCTGCTATGGCAGATGAGGGTTACTTCTTGACGAGGCTTGCTATCCTGTTTATCCTCGGTTTTGCAGAGGAGATGAGGGGGTGGTTGTTGTTGTGCGCTGGCATGTGCGTCTCCCTAGGTTCCTTTACAGACTGCTCCTTCGCGCCACTGCAACAAACAAAAGTCCATTTAAAATATAACTATAGTAAATCTTTTTAATAATACAGCAGACTGGAATAAGGAGGTCTGTATTAAGGGCCCACTCAGGTTGTTGCAAGAAGTGTATTGCAGAGGTTTGGTAGAAAACATATGATTCATAAATGGTTGCATATTTTGTAGCAGTGTCTAAACACGAAAAGTATTTAATAAAAGTTTTGCACACAAAAACAAGTTTGAAATTCTCATTTAAATACCAAAAAATAAATTTTTTGGCCATGAAAATGATTGAACCGAATAGTTTCAGAAACATAAAGTAGAAAGAATGCATGCACGCACACGTGCACACACATACATACATACATACATACATACACACACACACACACACACACAAAAGTCAGATGAACACATTTTGCACATGGATGCACAATCGCAACGTTTTGCTGGCTAGACCAGCTTCATCAGGCGGCAAGTGGTGCCATAACTCGCACGGCCTGCTTAAGTTCACCTGAACCTACTCTAAATCACTTCCATATTTCTGGATGTGGAACTTAACCCTTCACTATCGTAAAATTGAAACAACAGTTCACATTAAACCCACCAACCACCTTCAATACCTACATTTTGATAGCTACCATCCNATCGTAAAATTGAAACAACAGTTCACATTAAACCCACCAACCACCTTCAATACCTACATTTTGATAGCTACCATCCAGTCCATGCCAAGAAATCACTGCAGTACAATCTTGCCACCAAAACTTAATGCTTCTGTTCCACCCAAACTGACTTAAGCAATGTGATACATTACCCAAAGCATTTTTTGATAGAGGCTACCCCAAATCCCTGGATCACAAACAAATTCAGCATGCCACCTGAACCACAGATACTCAAACAAAGATCAGAAACTCTCATATCCCTCTGGTTGTACCTTACCACGACAACATGGACAAACTCAGAACCATTCTCAACTACGGACACAAAATTCTGGCCTCATCACCACTCACTCAAAAATTGTTCTCCAAACCACCCCGATTGGTTGGCAAAGGACCCCCCAACCTTCGAAACAAATTGATGCACCCCAGATTGCCACCCAATTCCACAGTCAGTTAATATCACAACCANGACCCCCCAACCTTCGAAACAAATTGATGCACCCCAGATTGCCACCCAATTCCACAGTCAGTTAATATCACAACCACCAGGGGATCTCATCCTTGCAATAGCCCACGTTGTAGCTATTGTGCTATACACCACTCTTCCACCTCCTTCAACAGCAAACTCATCAATCAGACTTACCCTATCCCGGGCAGCTTTCTGTGCGACAGAAAATCTTATCTACCAGCTACAGTGCGTATATATAGGCCTTACTACCAACACTCTCAGTCAGAGAATAAATGGCTATAGTGCGAACACCAAACAAGCCATAGCTGGGGCAAATGAAGCACATGCAGCATCTCACAACAAGAACTTTGACTCCTGTTACACTCCCAGAGTGGTAAGGGCTCTACCACTGAATAATAACAATAACAATGATAATAATAGCAACAACGATGATAATAATAATAAAAAATAATAATAGTGCAGAACTGCGATGCTGGGAACTGGCAAACGAATACATCACAAAAGTCAGACAGACATCTGGTTTAAACATAAGATCACCCCTCCGCCACATTTCTAATTTATCGCCTCACCCTNCACAAAAGTCAGACAGACATCTGGTTTAAACATAAGATCACCCCTCCGCCACATTTCTAATTTATCGCCTCACCCTAGTTCGCCTCCTGGCCGCTAAGTTCACTGCTTGCCAATCACGGCTCACCAGAATACATTGTGCCACCACTCGCCGCCTGATGAAGCTGGTCTAGCCAGCGAAACGTCACACGACCACTTTGAGAATGTGTTCCTCCGACGTGCGCGCACGTGCGTGTGTGTATGTTTGTCTATCTACGAGGACCACCCNCACAAAAGTCAGACAGACATCTGGTTTAAACATAAGATCACCCCTCCGCCACATTTCTAATTTATCGCCTCACCCCAGTTCGCCTCCTGGCCGCTAAGTTCACTGCTTGCCAATCACGGCTCACCAGAATACATTGTGCCACCACTCGCCGCCTGATGAAGCTGGTCTAGCCAGCGAAACGTCACACAANGGCTCACCAGAATACATTGTGCCACCACTCGCCGCCTGATGAAGCTGGTCTAGCCAGCGAAACGTCACACAACCACTTTGAGAATGTGTTCCTCCGACGTGCGCGCACGTGCGTGTGTGTATGTTTGTCTATCTACGAGGACCGCCCTGCGAGTTCTAATGCGTTATGTCTTATTTTATATAATGTAATCAGCAGCGTAGCGTGTCGGCCTATTCCAGCCATATCTAATAACAGAAAAAGACAGAGGTACATGTCATTGATGTTCACTGTGCACTAAAAATGTATTCTTATAACTTTACGTTGTCTTACTCTACTATGCAACAAAAATCCCACAACTGCTTTTGTCATAACAAGAGAGATATGTATCTGAGTTGAGACTGCATGATGTTAAGAGTATGCAAATTTGGAGAATGCATCACTAATCATTAAGTAGTAAATGCACTGACATATATATAAGACTTTGCCTTATCTTCACGTGCCATCACGTCACCCCAGGTGGGGTATGAACCCTGGACGACTTGTAACCAGAGCCAACCAGCACACCCCTAGGCAAGGGGTACCCATGGACACTGCAGTCAAGACCATCTTCACCTTTATGTCAGACGTCCCACCACACCCCACGTGTGATAGAAGCCAGCCAAGCAGCCCAGCACTGCCCCTAATGTCATGGGAGTGATGCAACCCTCATATGAAGAGAACAGAGTTGTTATTATTGCCTGTTTGAGTGATAAGACTGGTTCTGGCGGTCTGACCCCTTCTGAACCACACTCCTGATGCGACTAGACATCCCGATCAGCCCAGTGCTCCATTGACATTTTCCAAGAATAGGATCGTTGGTTAGGGGTTGGAAAATTTTGGATGAATTTTGACCCAACCCTGACCACTATATAGACACAAATCATCTGAATAAACTGATATCACAGAAGGGCATATGTGTTGGTCAAAAAAATATGCACAAGCACTCCACCTGTGTGTGGTGTAACTTGTGGCAAGTATCCAGTGGAATTTTACGGGAAAATCCAAGGACATAGTTTTGAATAATTAATTATTGAAGGTTGTAAAGAAACAAGTTTTAACCACCAATTTTATTCATTGCCATCTAAATATTACACTAATTTAATGAAATATTATCAATCATTTCAAAAATGCAGATGTCTGTCAAACAAGACATACTGAAATCTGCATGGATAATCAATAATCATTCACAAAACCAAATCATGAATGTTACCAAATCAGAGTCCCTAGAAAAAACTAAGCGCAATAAGTTGTCAAGAACCGTAATCAAATCCCAAGAATATCCAAAAAAAGATGCACAAATCCATGTCACAATAACGCAAGCAAAGAGAGAAGGTAGTGTATCTACCAGCGAGATCACAATGGCAAGACAAGTGCATGATATAACGGTAGTCATGTGCAGAAACATTCAGATGGTAGAAGAGGAAGGGGTANCACAATGGCAAGACAAGTGCATGATATAACGGTAGTCATGTGCAGAAACATTCAGATGGTAGAAGAGGAAGGGGTATTGGCTAATGCTAACAGCCTGGGGGCAGTATCTAATTTTATATATGCGCTGTTTGCAATAAAGCACTTGCCATGAGAAACTAAACATGCTGCGACCACTATGTGCAATAAACTTATTTTTCGGCCAATTTACCCGAATCTATATATTCTTTTTTAACCCAAATTTTTTTGGTTCCTTAAAAATGAGTCATAAAGGAGAGAAAGTCAGGCTGAAAGTGTAAATCANCACAATGGCAAGACAAGTGCATGATATAACGGTAGTCATGTGCAGAAACATTCAGATGGTAGAAGAGGAAGGGGTGGGCAGACTTAATGGGTATTGGCTAATGCTAACAGCCTGGGGGCTTATATATGCGCTGTTTGCAATAAAGCACTTGCCATGAGAAACTAAACATGCTGCAACCACTATGTGCAATAAACTTATTTTTCGGCCAATTTACCCGAATCTATATATTTTNCTTATTTTTCGGCCAATTTACCCGAATCTATATATTTTTTTTTAACCCAAATTTTTTTGGTTCCTTAAAAATGAGTCATAAAGGAGAGAAAGTCAGGCTGAAAGTGTAAATCAGGATGCATGTGAAGTTAAGTATAACTTCACTGAACTGAAAAGATGTGTTTTTAAGATTTGTATAGTCTCCAGCTAAAAGTAAACCTAAACAATATCACACATTCCTCCAGTAGTAAGACATCAGGACACAGAGTAGGACTGCGGGCTCCCTTAACTGGGTGCATGTACATCACAAACACACCCATTAGATGGCCACCCATACTGTGCACCTGGTATGCAGTACGATACAACCATAACCACTAGTGACGCAATCCACAAGGCGGCTAGTCAACCAGCCCAGCCGACTCACTTCATCCACAGCGCTGAACTGTTGCCGGAAGGAGTAATAGACCGGTTCTGGAGGTCTACCCACCTTTGGACCTACACCCAACATCGTCGTCGGACATCCAGGGTAAACTCATTGCTCTAACCACTGCGCTGAACTGTCGCAGGTTGGAGTAATCGGGTATAACTCTGGTTGGCTCGGCCTCGGCTTGGTTATACATCTAGCTAGGGATCATCGTCCCCTGCTCTCCTTTCGTGAGGCCAACTTTAGTACCTACCTGTAGGGTTTACACCCAAAGGAGTGGTGTGAAGTGGCAAGCTAGGAAGGTAGCTACTGCCTCCGAATTCAACAGGAGCTGTAACCCAGCCCCAACTGCACTTTGCAGCATAACCGACCAGGAATGAGCTCAAACCGCCCACCAGTTGGAGAGGCCTCACCTCTTAGCTCCCTCCCCCTCCTTATTTCAGCCCCCTAATCCCGACCAACGGCCGAACACACCCGGCCATCACTGACTTCCGTCAAGGACGCTACGTGCCGCTAGGGATCACGAATCCCTGGTTCCCGAGAAGCCGGACCAGAAGCCCTCAGCGGGCACCCTCCAGCAGCGTCAGCCGCAGCGGCACCTCCGCCCAAGGACTGGGCACCAGCTCCGGCCGACAGCAGAGCAAGGAGCTACCCTGTGCCACATCCAATACAGGTAAACCCGTGGCAGTGTGCCAACCAGTATGCCGGACAGTTAAGCCCACGATTGACTTTGTGCCACGCCGTCAAGCCACGCATCCTATCTCGGATATTGGCCGGGGCCCGGTCAGCAGTCAATAAGGTCAGCCAGTTAAATCGCCAATGTCGCTGACTGACATACCAAAACCTTGCCCGAACTGCGATGTCGTCGTCAGCCATCCAACGTCACGCGTCAATATAATAACGAAAAAGTTGAGTTTTTCCCTGCCACAAAGTTATGTATTCTTTTCAGTATGTATTTAAATACTCCCCAACGTCTGAACAACATTTCTTTATTAAAAAAAACAGCACTTATGATTCATTGTGCAGCCGCCCCGCTACGTTATCTGTCGTTCACAGTTGCCTGCAAGATAGCAGCACAGTGAAGTCCAAAACGATTACTGATTATCGAAACTAAAATGCCACTATCTAAAGTTAAGTAAAAATGTTACTCAATGGTAGTACAGTATTTATAATATGAAAACATAAATAAATAATAGTATCACTGGGGAGTATTTCAAATCACCCAACTGTACTTATTATTACATATATACTCGTAATCGTCGTATTTCTGCAGTGCATTCCAAATATGACATCATTTCTTTCTCCCCAACCTCCGGTTGAAACAACTTGCCCCTGGTTCATCCTCGGTAACCAGCATAAAGTCACTGTTAGCTGTAGACTTGAGTGGTAAAATGAAATTCAGTGCTAGTAAGCAGCTAAATTTTGACTGGGAGATTAACAGGTGGTAAAACAGGCCCTTAAAGTTTTTGTAACCCAATAGTTATATTTTTTTAAAACATGTATTTTAAAAGCAGTAATTAGATGAGAAAAGTAATGGCAAGTTTACTGTTATGAATATTTCTGCTGAAGGTGTAAGCAATGCAAAATGATTGATTTGCGAGACACAAAAGGTGATTGTTAGGTGCAAATATTTGTTGTTTATAACGCACCATGACTTGACTTGCACACTCAGAAGCTTGATGTTTGCTGTAAAATACACTTGAATAGAGTGACAAGTCGTTCTTTGTTGACTCGAATCGATTTTTCGAGTCGACCCATCGCTACATATTTTGTTTTCTTATTCAACCCTAACCATTTTCACAATTAACATCACTATGCTGGTTTCATTGCTAGTCAGAATATTTGTATGTTCCCGATTTTGAACTTTGAAATTCAGTACCAGGCCTGGGGAAAAAGCATGCACAAGTGTACACAAATACACAACCGTGTACATATGCAGAGAGAACATGATAAAATAAATTTTTATACTTTTTATACTTCTCCCCACACTTGTACACCTGGGAATTAGAAATTAACATCAAAGTCAAACAACATTACTCACAAGTAACGAGTGAGGTCTTCTATGTCCACTAGCATAGAGTCTTGTTCCATATGCAGGTCATCTCTGTCCATTAAAAACTTCACGAGATTTTCATTTAGAACTGAAACAAAGTACCAGTTGGATCAGGCAAAGGTGGAATGATGCAAAATAAAAAGTACTTCATGCCTGTTTACAACACAGCACAAGTGACACTTCAAGTTTTCAATACACTTACATCTGGAACATGACAAGCAGTATTCCACATGATAATGTTACTTTGCATTACTTTTTAGCTGATTATTACTAATACCTAGGGAACCCATAAAATGGTGAGATGCAAAATTCACGAAATAACATGACAAATTACGAGGGGGGAAAAAAATGGAATGAATTGATACAGCGAATATGTCAACAGTCGATATGTGCACGATACAATATCAACAAAAATGGCTGACCAATTTTCCGCATGCATGGTCCATGCTTGGTTGATCCATTCTCCATTGTGTTTCTGTTATGCACTGTTAAATATTGAAATATTGCAACTAAAATCTGAAATGGTATTTTGTAAACATTTTAAACTTACCTGGAGAGAATAAGAATAATTTCTTGAGATGAGTAGATATGTGAAATATTGCAATCCAAGTCTATAATGATATTTAATTGAATAACTTCAATGTTTTTATTCTTTTTCAGTTAATATATAGCTAACCACTTTTTATTACACACATAATTTGTAATTTATTTTTTATTCTATTTTTTTTTTGTGAAATAAGACATATTCCTAAGCACCACTTTCTTAATTTGTATATACCGCTTTGAGGTTTTTTTTACATCGCCGATGGCATGATCCATTCACCATCTTTTGGGGTCTCTACAGTAATACCACTATTTTCAGAATTTCTCACAAACTGGTGATTAACTTACAAGGACACACACATCCACTTCTTACGTGGAATTCAAATATGGAACTTCACAACATCTCCGCAATATTTGCTGAAAAGGCAGATGAGAATTTTAAACTGTCGACATTTTACTGTATGATACAACATAAAACTAACAGCAGTTTGTTCATTTGTGCACGGTTACTTGACACTCTTCAGAGGCCTGCTTAAGTTCTATTTTCAGGTAATGATAACATATTCTTTTGCTGCATGTAAACAAAACCATTACCATTTGAAGTCTAATATATCAACTGCTAAATGCTTTGTTTACATTCTTCAACTGTTCCAATAATTTTTTTCAGTAATTCGGTAGGTTTTATAACTTTAAACAGTATTTGCATTGATAATGGTCCCATTGGCGTTATTCACGATATAGCGTACTATGCACGACTGTTTAACTGGATAGGTGAAGGGGAATTGTATACAAGTTACTTTCATGAAAGGACAGCCCTAATCAGAATAAAGATGAAAAGAAATGAGCATCCAATATAATGATAAAAGAAGAAACTCGAGCACACAACTCGTGTTGCTTATTTTATTACGTAAGTTTGGTGGCGACAAAAAGATGACGGCTAACAATGTTGTGGCTATCATGCACACTATTAGTGACTTTTATTTGGGCTTTGCCAAATATTCAGGTCACTGAAATGTCTAAGCACATTACATCAGGCCTGCCATTTTAATGGATTTTCAACTCCAGGAAAATCCCTGTGAAATAGTTCTAATATATACCACTGAAGTGAACAAAATAATTTCTTGCAATCTTTTATATCTCGCCTATGTTGTTTACTTGAGGCACCATAACTAATGTTTGGATAGCGGGTAAAATCTCTCTAAGCGATCACTACTTTGCGACGCTAGCGCTTATCGCGCAAGTCATCCTCTCTGGTTTCTACTCGACGCGATGGTATGGTGATCAGTTGATTTTTACCACTTTGGGTGAGTGTTTCTTGTTGTTTTTTTTTATCGCCACCTAAATAATGTATAATTTCATCCTTGCCTCTTCATTTTATGCGTAAATTTTGTATTTACAGCGGTTGACCCGTTGGGTCAGAAAATGCTGTATTCAGGCCATTTCTCTACCTTGCTGCAGAGGCGTGGCATATTGTCTTTGAAGTCGTCTTGCGTCTTCTCGATGCCATTTTAATGATGAAGTAACACCTGTGCTGGCGTTGGCAAAGGAGATGTCCCGAAGATGGGCTACGCATCAGGAAAGTCCAGCCACCTTGTTTTTATCATTTTGGCATGTGCATAAATCTTTCAACTATACAGCAATCAAGTCGCCGTCTTTGTTAGTCATTTTAAACTCAATTTATAAAAATAAATTTTAAAAAAGGCAGGGGGAGAGAGAGAGAGCGAAAGAGAGAACGTAACCTCTAAATTTTTGTAGGGCTCAACATATTTTGTAATTGTAAACTTCCATTTTTTTATTGTGGGATCCCAACAAAATTAACAATAATTTCTTTCCAGAAATTTTAGTTTGTTACAACATACCAAAGATATTATATATAGATCTGCTCGTGCGTCATAACTTTATGATTTAGCTAGTTTATTTAAGTCTTTGCACGGCATGCGCTCCTTCCATTCTATGCCCTGCCATTGCCTGTAGTTTTCTACGATGAATTACATGCAGCACTTGTCATCCAACAGACGTGAAGCCGTGATGGGGCTCCTTGTAATTTGTGTCGTTGCCTGAGCCGCAGAGCGTTAGATCAATTAAAACGGTGAGTCGTGGACAAAGTTTGTGTGTTAGTTGGGCTATTTTCTAGATGTTTTAGTGTTTGGTGTGGCCTCGCTGTGTTTGTCTTGGGTTTTTTTTTTTTTTCGAAATTGTGGTTTCGGTCGCCAGCCTAAATTTTGCTTCGGTTATAACTAAAATCTTGTGTTGATGTTTTTGCCTGTTTTAACATGTTGTGTATTGTTTGTTCGCTGCCCAAGCATAAATTCCTTTTTGAAATAATTATGGTGTCCACGACTTTTGAGTTGGGTGGTTGTCTTATTAATTGTGCTCATTCAGTAGCTTTTAATTCGGTAGGAGCTTTGATGGGTTGTTAGACTGCCGCCGCCAAAAAACTGAATCTTATACACAGTATTTTGTAATAATAATTTATAATTTTTAATGTGTTGGTTTTATGAAATGGAGGCTTTAGAGCGCTCATACAGCTGACCTCCTTACTAATGCTCCAATAATCATTCTAGTCAATTAATTGCTTTAATTGTTTTGGCATTTATAAATCTTTTGATTCAACTTTATTCAGATTGTATTATTCCAGTTTTGAGAGCAATTTACTAAATTATGTCAATTATTTTTAATCATTTTATGTGAATCTAGAATGAAAAGAATTGTTGTAAATTTTGCCTACCTGTCAAGTATAAAGTCAAGAATATCAAGGGTGATGTACATATGGTTTTATGTATATTTTATTGGCAAAATATATGAGTTGTTAACTCATTTGTATGTATGCTATTTGTGTTACGGCACAGTGTGTAACAAAACTATACGGTACAAAGAAATATTAATTCTTGCCCAAAACTAAAGAGCAATATGACCACTGCATGTTAACCTCCATTTTCCTAAATATATTATGTTCGGGACTGTGAAATTTTTATCTACGAATATCTACGTCCGTTATTAATACATAAATCAAGCAAGTGTCATCTACAGAACGTTTGACAGTATTTCACTTAAAAACAGCGATACGTTAATAAACGTAAAAAGTAAAAACTAAAAAGTAAACAAACTAATTTTTTTCTCGTGCCAAAGATATTGTGTGTGCACACAGCACTTTACTCAAAATGGCTGCTGCGTACTAGCGCCCGGAGCGATGTGTGTCAGATTCACTGACGAGTTTGTTTGAAAGATTCTTGCAACGGAGGTGAACAATGAAGCAAAATATTTTGGAGATACACCATTGCTTCAATAGCGTATGGCCAAAATATTTCGCGTAATCATTCACTGGTGCGATTATACATATTTCTATTCCTGGCCGTACAATCACATGCAAAGGCCAAAGGCATTTTTATTTAAAAGAACCTTTCCCCGCTTTGCTGTTTTTGCACACACAATTCAAATTTGGTGACAGTGTTTTGCGTTTGGCATTGATATCACAATGGAAAGGAAACCAAAATCATCG
Source organism: Clitarchus hookeri (assembly GCA_002778355.1). Lineage (NCBI taxonomy): Eukaryota > Metazoa > Arthropoda > Insecta > Phasmatodea > Phasmatidae > Clitarchus > Clitarchus hookeri. The sequence continues at coordinate 36,297 of NQII01005387.1, forward strand.
CAGATACGGTTGTTGTATAAACAAAAGTATTTTGCATCAGCTTCAGGGCTGGTGGCTGCCCTGCATTACATAAATGTATTTCAAACATTTACAGAAAAGTCACAAAAATGGTCATCAAATAATTAGCAAGCATAAACCACTAGAACCTAACTTGTTATGATCTGTGCAATCAAAATGACATGCTGAAATATATTTACACCTGAAGTAAAAAATATGATTATCACAACTTTGGCACTTAATGAGGTAGGTTGATAGTTCAAGTACAAACTTTATTTGATAGCAGTAAGCTTTTTTTGCCAAAATAACAATATAAACACTCCATCAAGCAGTTATTCATGTCACCAGTAATGCCAACATAGAAGAGGAGTGAAGAGAGAGAGAGTGAAGAGATTTGGACAGCTCTTAACATTGTGTCTCGAGAGTTCAAAGTCTTAACAGCCCCAACATCACATCTGAAACTGAATGCAAATGTAGCAAGTAGAGATCAGAAAAATTTGCAGGTTCAATGACCTGTAGGCTATAATGCACAGTCTTCACTAGATTGAACAGTCTTCTGTACAATAACTCATATAAAATTAATCACTGGTTGCTTGCTGTCACAGCGGGAGGCGATAGTAGGACTTGCGTTTTGTTGCGTGTTTCTTATTGGTTCAGGGTTCTTTAGGTGGTGATAAATAATGCGTGGACCAGTTGCAATAGTGACCTGAACAAACAAGTTTTTGGGTTATAGCTTGACCCATAATAAAGTCACGAATTCTTCAGGTCTCTGGTAATAAGTCTTTTGACATCAAAATCACATTTTAATTCTGGATAATGAATTCTAACTTATTTATTACATAACTTAAGTGTAAAATTTGATAAAATCAAAAACAAACTTATTATTTGCCTGCTGTGAGTGCTGAGAAACTCAACAAATATGGAGAACAATATGAATGCAGCACTGTTATCACCATTTTCAATTTCATATTTATTACAATAAAAACATAATTTATAGAGATACTATATAAGTGAAAGATTTGTTTAATGAATATAATAATACACTTTAATGCCAATAATTGAATAAATGTTACAAGTAGGCCGCTAGGCTACCAAAAATATATAAAAGAACAGAAACTCAAGTAATCACAATCTAGTACTTGTCAACAGGCACATACGCACAGAAGAACAAAACATTTTTCACGCAGTTGCATGATCGCGACGTTTGCTGGCTAGGCCAGTTTCATCGGGCGAGTTATATAAAATGTGGCTTCAATGAGCAGTACTGAGCAACATAACAGCAGTACAAACATTACAACATGTAAACAAGAATTTGGATATAAAACATTATCACTTCTCATTAAATATTTTCTTTTTTAATTGTCAGTGCAATTTAAATTTTGTGCTAACTTTTTAAAACATGGTAGCAGCATTATTTAATGAAGCATTTTCCTTTTAATGAGAAATAGTGAGGAGGGAGCAGATGTTTGGAAATTCATTGTAAGCACGTGCCTGCATTAATCTCCTGTATAATTTCACTTTTTTGCACGGGTGTGATGGTATGCCTCTTGCTTCCACTCACATTAGAATCACAATCCAAAAAAAAGTGTTTAAAAAGTAGGGTAGGTCGTCAACAACTGTAGCAAAATAAATCCACAAAATGTGTCAAAAACCATTGTACAAATTAAATAGCGTAATGAAGTCATCAATAAATGTAAATCCAAATTTTAGTCAGTGGAGAAAAGCAAACTACTCAATAACGGGACCAAGGTGGATGGAACAGGCGAGGTTAAAAAAAGGACGATAATAGACTTAGTTATTATTTTTGCCACTTGCAGCACGCAGTAGCATCGACATTGACTGCTGCTGCTGCTGCAATGTGGCAGGCCGTAGAATGTGCTGCGCTGCACTTGTGTATCTCTGCAGACAAGTACAGCATGAAAAAGTGAGCGAGTGAAGAGATTTGGGCGGCTATTAACAGCGAGGTCTTGAGAGCCGATGAGAGTGATTGAGGCAGAGCTGGAAAGAAAGGGCGGGGAAACGGGAGAACCCAGAGAAAATCCATCGACCAGTGGCATTGTCCGGCATGATTCCCACTTGCAAAAATTCGGAGTGATCCGGCCAGGGATAGCATGGTAAAGAGAACTGCACCAGTGGGGACTGCACTGTACAGCAGCTGCCAGGTCAATGATCTTGCTTGGGCGCTGCATGCTAGCAACGATACATTTTAATGAATTTTGGCTATTTCATTATGCAATGCATTGCAGAAGAGTAGAGTATAAACAACCTATATTGTTTTTAAAATTTTTGTACCTTCCCCTTCCCCCCTGAAAATTTCTTTTTACAGACAAGACGTCTGTATAAAATGGTGCAGTATGAAGAAGGTTCGAGTGTAGTAGTGCTTAAAACTTATTAGATACATGATTTGCCATCTTAAAATATTAAATTAGTATCTGTGCTATCCAATAATCTACATTAACATTACCTGAACAAGATAGTTGTCAAGTAACATTGGTTCCTTTCATTTACACTTTCCCGCCCATCTACACCATTTTACATTAGTCCCACGAAAAGAGTAAAATAATAGTTATACTTTAGGTACTTTTCTTTTTCTGCCTTTTCCACCTAACAGTTTATCAAGCTGTTCTATTTTTTTTTAAATACCAGCCATCTCTCACTGTGTTAAACTATAGACACATTTCCTTTTTCTTTTTTTGGTAGTTGGGTTTAATTAATGAGTATTAACCTTACTCATTCAATTAATTAATGACCTTGATAATCATGGCTTATAATACCTTCTATTTGTGTGTGAAGGTCATTCACAATCACTTGGAGCTGCGCTACGTTCATCTCTGTCAATATCTGCCTGCTGACTCTCCGCCTGTCGTCTGGGAATGGTATGCCCACCTGGGAACATAACAGTGGGAAACAATAAATGTAGCATGCTCACACACAACTAACTTTTAAAGAAAATACCACAACTGATACTCTTAGAAAACTTGATCACAACACTCAATTCTACAAGCTTCGCATAAACAAATGAGCAATAAAGATTGCATAGTTCAAAATTTAAAATAGTAAAATGCAAAACTGGCACTTTTGGTACATTTAATTAGAACTCCAGTGGAAAATTAATGAATGCAGTAGCTGGACAGACATGTACCATTATCTCACCATTGAATCAGCATGTGTGCGTCTGTATGTGCACACACACACATATACACAAATGTATGCATAATATGATTCCTTACAATTCAATTTTTACCAACACATGATTGTATCCACACGACATGGTAAGGGCTGTGGAAACCATGAAAGGTAAAGGTGGGTCGAATGTTCAAATTTCAAACTGAACCCTAACTTAAAGGTTATGTTTGGCTCAGTTTGAAAAAGATATATCGGCATAGACAATGTAATGACGCAGTATTATACATTTTCGGGATACGCTGTTCATTTTCTTTCACTTTGCCAAGCTTTGTAATATTATATCGACATTCAAAATTAAAGCAGTGGTGGTTCGTGTATCGTTATAGGACATACGTTTGCCGTTTAACGTTTATCAGGCATCAGGTTGCCGTTTTGAAAGTTTTAGTTTTTGTTACGCGTCAACAATAGATTAGAAGCCTTTTCAAACTGCGTTGACGAGTTTTATACAAGAAGTTCGCTTATCTTTATCTTGACGACGAAGTTAAGCAGGCTACGCAGTTTGGATAGCGTAAGAAGAGCGCGCATGGTGGCCCCCGCCAGACCCTTATCTGAGAAGAGGGGGGTGATAGGCACATGACAAATACTCGTGTGCCTGTCGCCATTCAAGTCAGTCGTCATTTAGTGCTCGTAGCAGTCGATAACCAGTAATAGAATCTCAGTGCTCGCCTAGGCCACGTTGGGCGTGGCGCATAGCCCCCACACCGACTACTTAATCCTATTCGTTATTTCTCCATCAGTGTCGGAGGTCGCTGCCTTTGTTTTTTCTTCGGGCAAGTTTTTATGAAGTAGATAACTAACAATGACTGTGGCACTGCTCTCTAGTTTGCCTTTGTATCAGTGAACCCTGTTTGTACTCGGCATACCTGAACACTGTGTGTGAACTGTGGCATCACTCTAATAAATAACAGTACAGATAAAGAAACCGGAACTTGACTACATTATTTGTTATATAATTTACGCCTCCTTTTTAAAGAGTTAGTTGCTACTACTGAGCTAGCAGAGTGGCAACTTCCAGCCGTCAATAACAGACGAGCGCCATTACAAATATGGCGCCTAACTGTACGGCCTCAACATGCCGCGTTACAACGTTTGGTTTAAAAAACATACATGAGTTTTTGTTTGGTTCAAAAATTTACACACACAAACAAAAATAATGAATTTAAAAACAAACCTGAGCTAAAAATGTCCTGTTCAAAATACAAATATCAGCAACACACGCGATCTTGTTGTTTATAATTGGTACAGTGCACTGTTCCGAACAATGTTTTGCAAGCTCAATGTATTGTTTCAGATAATTTAATAAATGACATTACACATTGTTATCAATAGTGGCACAGCGATCAACAAAATGGCATCACAGATGATGCATGTGCACAGGATTAATGCTGTTATATATATATATTTACTGTGTTTAATGTGCTGTAATCACGACCATGAATACTCAGTTACGTACACATTATCACAGACACAACATTGAAAAATCTTGTAGCCAAAATGCAATTCAATTAAATGTTTGTGTTTGCACATGCACACTGCCAACAAGATATTACTTTATCTTCGTTCCTACTGAACCACATGTATCTATTTTGCTGCAAAGTGCATACTGAAAATCATATGTTGTTTCGTGTAAGACGTAAATTTCTACAATTAGTGAAATGGACACAGTGTCAAATAGGTTGGCAATTTTGATATGTGGTATAAAAAAAAAAAGCCTTTCATTGCAAAGTGCTATTGATTTTAGTATGTTTAAGAATTTGGGCACAAAAAAATTACTAATACTATGTCAGCTAAACATTGCTGAAAATGCAACTACAAAGTTGCTAATGGAATTTGCAGTTTTGTAATCATTGCATTTTGCTGTAAAAAAAAATACTGAATATATTCATGAAGATTTGTTTGTAGTAACAAAGAAACTAATTTAAAGGATAATTTTCTTGATATTGAAATTTGTAAATTTATATCAAATAATTATTACGTATCTGAGAAATTAGAAGTATTATTACAATAATGACAACCTGCGTTTGCCTATTTATTTTTAAAGTTCAGTTCAAGTTTGGTTTGAGTTCAGTAAACTGCAAATTGATTCAGTTTGAATTCCGTTTGCCAACAATGAAAAGATTCGAGGAAAATATTCTATGCACAGTTTCAGTTTGGTTCAATGTCAGAAACTGAGTTAGCCACAACTGTACTCAAAGGTGGACAACAAAAAAGTAAATACATAATATGGATACTATGAAAAGTACTTGATTTGGAACAAACTTTGTATACAATTAGTTAAACCAAGTTAATGATAAAGTGGGTTCGGTGTCTGGTACCCAACCCTATCTCATAAGAAAAAGGGTTGGCACCATTTTTTTTTGTTTAAACTATGTGTCGTTCAAGCATACAAAAAATTCCAGTATTTAATGGCACAATATAATACACATTACACAAATGAACGAAAAAAAATTTACTTTTTTTGATGTAATGACATATATTTACATGAAGAAAACAATGGCGTATGTCATGATAAAGATGCCCACATCACACAAACAAATATAAACTACAAAATGTTATTAATTAGTTAAAATGAGATTTGTAACATGCAAGTCGTTGTATAGTACATTGATTTTCCCTTCTTTCATTCCTATAGTCACCGTAGTTTCATGCCCCAATGAGTGAGTGGATATCCTAGGCAGTGCCTGGAAATACTATGCAGTCCCTAATGCAAATCAGCGCATGCTAACATCTGTGAATTGCTGTAAACAAATAAATAATATACTGCACTACAAATACTACAGAAATTGGTATTTAAAATATATTTTTATTTTACTAATGATTATCAAAATCACAAGACTTATCCATGTCAATCGCCTCTTTGCTATTTACATCCCCACTCCGTTCAAACTATAATAAAGTTAATTTTTGTATACCTCAAACAAATACTCAAATGAGTGGTTATGTAAGCTGGGTTTGCTTGGGGGACCCACAGTACTGTGATTGCTGGCCTCGTACCTTCTCCAAGCTGCAGCGGACCATCTCAGTGATGGGGCTCTTCTTCTGGCGCTGGCGCTCCACCTCCATCTGCATATGCGCCATCTCCTTGGCCTGGGCGAGCGCCAGGCGTGCCTCTGTCTGGAGCCGGGCCTGCCGCGCAAAGAAGTCGGCCTCCGTCAAGGGCTGCTGTTCCGTCTCCCGGTGCATGGGAAGCGACAGCGATGACAGCGACGACAGAGGCGGCAAGCATGTCTGCTGCAACATCCGTACTATCACTCTCATCAAACCATAAAGGGAATACATGGTAGAGAGCATGTGCCAGCTTGACTATTTACATATTCCTTAGTGGGGCCATGGTGTCTCAACAGATAGGCTGCTCGTCTCTCACCAAGGTGAACCAGGACTATATTCCGGCGGGGTGGTTCCCTGGTTTTTGCACATGGGAATCAAGCCGAACGATGCCGTCAGTCGGCAGCTTTTCTCAGGTATCTCCCACTTCCCCACCCTTGCAATCTGGTGCTGCTCCGTACTCGCCTGGCTTCACTTCATGAACTCTCAAGACGCTGATCTTAAGAGCCGCCTAAATCTGTCAACTCCAAAGTCCTTAGTCTCAATACTTAACTGCTTTCCTGCCCACACACCTGTTGTACGCTCAGGTAAAGTGAGTGGTACGTTGGAAGTTATTTTACCTTTGCCTTAAACTCTTGGCTGAAACAAGTATATGTATATACCAATTCTGCAAACTTCCTATGAGAAACTTTAAAGGTAAACAAAAATATATCTAACCACCAAAAATTACTGTTTTCATAACAGCAGGATCCAAAAAAAAATAAAAACATACTGTCACTTTCTGATTATAAAATACTTACATGTACTGCTGGCAAATTGTAAGCTAATGACGGAGGCCTTAGTAAAAAACAAAATTGAGTCTATGTCACTTTTAGTATATGCAATTTGTTAAACACAAGGAAAAGTTATCTGTCATTCATTAAAAAAAACAGGGCTGTGAGAAATATTTAGATTTTTTAGTTTTCACAAATACATTTAGCTTACATTATATACAAAAGCTGTGCCCACAATCCATGCAGCAATTTTTTAATAACATTGAATAGTATTTTACAATAAATCAAAAGGAAATAAAATTATACAATACTGTGACAAGAGAGAAGTTACATAATTAACAATTTACTCTCAAAGTGCTTACTGTTTAATGTACAGATAAAACAGCACATACTTGGTTTGAATGAACCAAATCTGTAGTGTTTTCAATTGGCAGGACAAGGCAATTCGGTCATGCATAAATAATTATTTTATAAAAAGATAATCTAAAACTGGTTTATCATAGTATATGCAATGTATGTTGCTACTTCCTCATGTTTATGAATAATGTAGATTGTGAATGTAAGTGAGGTCTTGAGAGCAGATAAGGGTGAGTATGGAGCAGCACCGGAATGAAAGGGCAGGGGAAACGGGAGATCCCCGAGAAAACCTGCTGACCAAAGGCATTGTCCGGTACGATTCCCACTTGCGAAAATCAGGTGACTTGGCCAGGGAATGAACTTGGTTCACCTTGGAGGGAGGTGAGCAGGCTAACCGCTCTGCCACCGTGGCCCATGTGGTAGTGAAGTTTTTCCAATCTTACCAGTGGTAATCATATTCTGCATGTTTAATACCGCTCGTACCAAAACAGAGTAATGCAGGTGAAACTGTTACAATATAAGAAAAAGTATTTAATTATTATAATTTGGCTCTCACCTTTGTACAAAACTTATTTTGAATTTAATTATCAGCTATTATAGTCTTTAGAAAACTCCTGTGTTTGCATGCACAGGTGCTGCAGATAAAATTAGATAAAAATTGTATACAGAATCTGCTGTGTGAGTCGCAGAGATGGTATATGACTAATCCGGAATTCCTTAGGTGCAATTCCTTAGCTTTCATAGCTTCCACAAATATACTATATCAACTGGACATTGGCAGTCCATATTATTACATTTACATAAACTATTTTAATCCACATCTCAAGATTCCAGTACTTCTGAAAGTAAAATGGAGTTTTATAATTTATAAGCTGTTGACGGTTAATTGAGCACTTTTGAAATCAACCTCTGAATACGAGTAAAGTCACTGCCCTACTGGCACATACTGTTAGCACCGCAACTGCTGGTGGGTGAATTTGCAGGGTGTGGCCGGCAAATGGAGAGATAACTGCGCATGAAGCCTGCTGTAGCCTGATGCCATGCTAAAAACATTAGTCTGCATATTGTCAGTTGCACGTCAGCCGATGCATGCCTAATGTTTTTGTAACAGTTTGTACACAGCCAGGTCGTCACTAATATCAGCCGCAGCAGACTGGGCCATACCGTCGGCCAAAGCGCAAGCATTTAGGGAGGCAAGCCACCACGGTTTGTGGCGCTTACAGTATTTTAATGGGCAAACAGACTGGCATGTAAATATTTGTAAATAGAGAAATTATTTCTTTTGTGTTGTGTTTTAATGCATTATAAGTGTGAGAAATATAGTATATTCACAGTTTTTTCACAATAACTCTTGAAAAATTACCCCAATTATGACATTTATTTCCAAAATATGCACTGTATCACAAGCGTTTTACACTTCTGTTAACGTAAAAGTACTTTATGTTTGGTTATATTTAAATTATAATTTATATGAATGAGAACGGTGAGAAAACAGGTGTTGATTTTGCTTGGTAAGAAATAGTTCTTATGCAAAATATTATTACACTGACTGCACATGAATGTGGTGCACAGAACCTGTGGTGTAATTTTCTACACTCGGTCAAGCTTTGTTTGCACGAGGCGGAAGAATATCCTGGCAGTAGATCTTAAGCAGGACTTCAGAAAAGTTGGAAGTAACAGTGAATGACCTATAGCAAATTTTCAAAATACACATTTACTTTTCTACCCCTACACAGTTTCACTTGACCGACACATGAATAAAGAAATAGGGCAAATAGCAATGCTAGTTTTACTATGACAGAAGGTTACCCAGAGTGCATACAAGTAGATCTTATGCAGGGCTTTAAAAAAAAAGTGTAGTTTAATGTGAACAGTCTATTCCTCTTGCTTTTTTAAAACTGGGCTTATAATAGCCATCTCTTTTTGCTGAAAAGGTTTAGTGGGATGGCTTATACGCTAAACAAGGGAAAGCATTTAACACAAATGGCACACATGCCTCTTGACTTCTTGGAATTTGAACCTGTCATTGTTTTAGCATTCTTGGACACGAAAAACAGTTTTAACCTATAAACGCTGCCTGTAACTGAGGTTAATCAAATGTCAGAGCTTGACACAATCACAATGCACAGAACTCATATGAATACTGTAGAACACTGTTATACCATCATTATTAACATTTTACTGGTTAGTAAGCTACCTTCTCTTTACCCACAAAGATGTTATTCTATGTCTAGAAAATAATCCAATCATAAAATTTTCCCTTATATAAAGTAGACATTAGTTAAGCCCCTTCAGAAATATTATAGCAGAGTTCTACAACGGTTATAATCAAGACTAATTTAATGTTACCTTGGCAGTGGGTAATGATAGGCACTGCGGAACTGTTGTCTTCTCGACATCACATTTCACAGGCGACGGGCTTGGTTCAGTGTCCGAGCTTGGAGACTCGGTATCTGATACTGTCTCATTCATGAAGCATATCTGAAGATTCATCCCTGAAAGACACACATTCTTACCTATGTAACAATGTTTTAAACACATGATAACATTTAACAAGTTTCTTTTTGAGGTAACATAGTTTTACGTCCACAGAAACTTCTTACTAAATTACTGTGGCAAACTTCGTCAGGCTATAAATAAAAAAAAACCACTGTTAACATTAAGTTACAAATTATATGATTGGTTTCATTTTGGCCATAAAAACTAACTATTGACCAACACTTGACTCAACAAAACATAAGTTTTTTTTTGTCCCAAAACAAGCAGAACTGACTTAGTAATCATTCAATCTGACATTCCATGTTCTGTTACCTTAGATATTTGAAATGTCCACGAAAATAGGTAGTCTCTCATTATTACACAATTTTATATTTCTAATTTTAACACATCCTACATATAAAAATAGCTATCAAGAATGAAATTTAATTTTCTTTGGACTGCAAGTCTGATTGAAAGTTACATCCCTTAATGGTATAATAACCACCCCCATTTGGATGTAACTGGATTAAAACTACCTTACACTGTAATAAACCTACGAAGGTAATACACATGACAATAGATGGTTTATGAATCAGAGCATGCAACTTTGTAACTGATGTCTCCCTGTCACCAGTATATTCGCGATACTGAATCTCAAGATTCACATATTAACAATAACTTAAAGATGATACTGCCACAGATCAAGTTGTGAAAGATCTTTGTCAAGCCAGTCTAGTGCTCTGCGAGAGTTACAGTGCCTCCCAACAGATGATGCGACGTGTTCTTAAAAGAAAATATTCATTGCATGAATAAAGCAACTATTTGAAAGCAGAACAGTTTTTCATGTGGACTGCATTAATTTCACATTTGTGCTTGTTTATTATTAATGAGAGAAAACTATACAGATTATGAGAAGCTATTCTCAAAATCATACTGTAATAATTGCTAATTATTCATTTTGTATGCTCCACTGGTTCCCCCTCCCCCGCCAAAGAGTTTTATTTTTTCTTTACTTATGGGTTATTAAACGACAGTTATGACTTCTTCCATAATCAATCTGTAGGTTAAATAAAGCACCACATCCTTTCAGATAATACCTAAGTTCAGAAGTTTACTGTTAGTCCTCAAATAAGCAACACGTTATATCAGTTTCTTGCACACCGTAAACTACAAGGAATACAGGGAAAATTGTAGGAAACTTTAGACTGTTACAGAAAAATCTTGATACAAAGGGCCATTCAATTTTATACTGAGCACAAGACAAAACACATTTAATTATACCACATCTGCTAGGGATTTGAAAGATGTACTTTAGCGTGAAAAGTACTTCATAATGAGATTTTATTGTGTTCTGTTAATGGTAAGTACATTTTTTAATTCTTGTATACCCACATTAAAACACAAATTTTTTTCATATCTACTTTTTGTGAAAGCCATAAATTTAAGTTAGTGTTGTCATGGTTTTTTTATTGCTGTAAATGCTGTAAAAAAAACAATAATAAAAGGAAACACAGAAAATCTAACAAAGATGACTTAAAAGTTATGTCTTGGTTCATTTTAAGGTATGCTTTGTCAAATTTATTTCACAAAAATCATAGGACTGCTACAAAACAAATATATGCAAAAATTTCCTTGTCTTAAGAATTTTTTAAAAATTGCAACGCTTCTGAAGTAACTCATAGCAAATTATTTCAATATGAACTATCCCATTTTGGTAGACTAGTTATAATTATTTTATATTATTCGTACACCCTAAAAACACTAAAATAGTGATTTTGGCATGTCATTATGCAAAAAATATGCTAAGATTTTTTCGTGCAAGGAAATAGTACTTGTAAGTAATGTCTGACCTACAAGTTGAACAGTACTTCATACAAATTCAAAATAATAAATTTCCTGGTAAATCGCACCCTTAAAAACTTTGAAATCAGCGTGACAGAAGTGTTAGGGTGAACAACTTTCTGGCAGAGTAGCGATGGACATGAAAGGATCTTGTCCTGGACTTGAACAGACCAAGCATTCAACAATGGGTACAAGTGAGTATTGATTGTTCAGAGGACAATGTGGTGTTGGGGAACGATGGCAATGGAGAAAGAAAGCAGTTACATCACACTGGTCTACACTGGCTAGTATAAACATATGCATGATGTTAAACTGTTTAAAACAAAACAATTACCACGACAGCTACCAAACTCTAGAAGTCACAGCGTTCCTGAACTGTGTGAAGTAACTGTGGTGCGTAAGCTGCCGCCTCACAGCATGTATCGGACAGCTTCAAGTACATATTTCGAAATGCAGCCAGTTCCAATTTTAATTTTACTTAACTTTGGAAAATTAACAAATCTTTAATGATTGAGTGAATTTCATCAAGAAAGAACTGGAATGCAAATTCTACCCAATTAATCTTCATAAACTCCTTACAGCCATGCCCGATATTATGTACCATACATCACAATTACACTTATGTGCAAAAATTCAAGGCGAAGTGGGGATATTAACGTAAGAGCGAAAGAAACAGGCACAAGCAACTGAAAGACCACTAATGAGATTGTCTAGCAACCGGTACAGTAGGGCATGTGCATACATGCAACATGACGTACTGTGGGTGTATGCAAAATGTATGAAGCACGAGTGTGTGGTGTGCTCTGCATTGCAATGCAAGCTATTGCACAATGCATACTAGATTGAATGACCTCAAGTTGCTGTCTAATGTGTGATATGGCCAACAGACAGCCCCATATAATATATCTGGATGACTTTACCCTAGGTTGAATAATTGCGAAGTTGAAAGAGGGTGGAAGTGGGATGGCCAGGAGACTGCACACAGGTGGTTTGTTCACTCGGAAACTAGTACAGCGTGTGCCACCGATGCCTACCCATCACAGACATCGTTCGTTTGCTGTAATGCTGGGAACACAAGGACTGAGGAGATTGGCAATGGGGTTGAGTGCTCTCTCCAGACGAGCAGATTTTGCCTCACTAGCGGTTCTAGACGTCTATACAGCATGTCAATGAACAAGTGTTACAAATTAATAGAGGTTACCACCTCTATTAATGAGCTGAAACGGAACATACTTTATTAAGGTATCCATGTCCGGAAATGCCTTCTTATAACAAAAAACGGCAATAATAGCGAACAGGGGTACAGTCGGCAAACAGGTTGCAACCAAGCAGTGTAACTGTACATACTATTACATGTGTAGGTTGAAGGTGTTTGTACACTGCTCCATTTGACATACAGTACTGCAGGTGTCCACTGCATGCGTTAAGACATGCAGCGTTCACAGTCGCTGTAGCACACCAACCGTGCCACGCTACACATTTGTGGAGCTCACAGACATGCATTTCGTTTACGGCGCAGTTAGTGACAATGGCAGAGAAGCAGAGACTGTACCGCCAGCGATTTCCTAACAGGCAGCTCCCTGCGCACACAATGTCTGTGGGCGTCGACCGCCGTTTACGGGAAACATGTTTGCTGTAAACTGGAGCGAGAAGAACAGTAAGGACACCACACTTTGAAGAAGACGTGTTGGAACAAGATCATGAAATGCTCTCCACCAGCACACGAGCGATAGAACATGCCAAGCTTACCAACCATTGCTCTGTTAGAGAAGTACTCATAAACAATGGCTTCAGCCGTACCACATGCAAAAGGTACAGGGTTTGCAGGCAGCTGACTTTCCTGCATATGTGGAGTTCTGTCAGTGGCTGTTACAGCAGTGAGCTCAAGAGCCACACTTCCTACGGTACATCCTGTTTACTGATGAGTGCTGCTTCACCAAGGATGGCTTGTTCAATACTCATAACACTCATGTATGGACCGAGGAACACTGCCACACGACGTACCCAACCAGGCATCAACAGAGGTTTTCAGTAAATGTCTGGGCTGGGATGATAAACGACGGTTTAATATGGTTCACATTTTGCCACCAAGACTCAACATTGCAAAGTATCTGCATTTCTTGCAGGAGTTTCTACCAGGCCTGTTGGAGGACGTTAGTCTGGATATTCGAGAGGTCACGTGGTTCCAGTGCGATGATGCACCAACTAACTACAGCCGCTGTGTACGTGACCACATAGCTACAGTGTTTGAACTTTGGTTATTTGGGCAGGGAGGTCTCATTGTCTTGCCACCCAGCTCCCCCAACTTAACGCAACTGGATTTCTACCTTTGGGGTTATGTAAAGCACAAGTGTATGACACACTTGTGAGCACCAGAGAAGAACTTGAGGCCAGGATTCGTGCAGCATTCGTGACCATCAAGAACATGCCCGTCATCTATAATTATGCATGCTGCAGTGCATGCATCATATGCGGAGGAGACAAGTTTTAAGAGCTGCTGTACACTCTGTGTGCAAAAAACCTTATTTAAAATGCTGATTCACATGCACTTTCTGAATACCTGAAACCACCCCTGCTCAATATTATTGCTATTTTTGGTATAAGGAGGCATTTCCGGACATGGCTCCCTTAATAAAATATGTTCTCTACATCTTCCAAGGAGGTTCAGTCGCTGGCAACTGCTTTTGTACCGGGATTCTCCTTCCTCACCTACATCTTTTGTGTGGTGCTATTTACTCCGAGCTCCTCTTAATGGATGACAATGTTAAACCTCATTGTACAGCTACTGTCATTGAGTTGTTAGGGAATGACGATGTTCACCAAATGGATTGGCCCACACTGTCCCTGTACCTAAATTAAATCGAACACGTGTGGGATGTTCTCTGGAGACAACTGGCCGCACATCACCAGCAATGACTTTGCAGCTGTGAATGGTGCTACAAGAGGAATTGTCCATGATGCCCCAAGTGCTTGTTGACAACCTCATGCTGTGCATGAAGAGATGGTGCACATCATGCACTGCCAGGAGCGATCATATTTCCTGCTTAGGACTACATTTTAATTGCCTGCTGCCTGTCATATGGATGTTTCTGTTTTCTGCCCTTGTGCTTGAAACTGGCTTTTGAATAAAGGTACTTTGCATCCTGTGGATCCCCTTGTTGGTCAGTGTTCACTTTTCTCATACTCCTACATCTTGACGATGTATGGCATGCTTTGTACCTATTCACAAACCTCCCCCAGTCTTAATTTTTGCACACCACTGTAGTAATATAAATAACAAGTATTATAGCCTATAATGACATATCTGGACAATCTTCAAACATCTAAGAAGAATATGATATCTTTACGGGTTCCCCCTGCTTGCAGCTATTTTGCGAGTTCAACACCTTGAAACATATGAGCTAAGCATAAGCGTTGGGCACGCTAATAAAGATAAAAGTATGACTTGAGTCTGAAATTTCTGTGTAAAAATATTAACAGCTGAAACTGATTCTGCAAATACCCACTTTAGTAATTTCCAGGCCCAAAAAAATAATTCTTGGAGTTTAAATGAGAACTTCAAATTTGTCTTTAGGCATGAAAAATTAATTAAATGCTTATTACATGTTTAGGCTTACTAAGTAATATAAAACCAGTTTTGAATCGCATGTTTTTACCAAACCTATGCAACACTTATCATGTGCCAGCAAGGCAGAACACTTACTTAAGCAACTACCAGCACTAATGTGGGCAGGTGATACTGAGAGAACACAACTCACCGCTCTGGAGCCGAGCTTGCAAACTTGGCTTGCGGCCCGGCCTCTCGCCCCCATAGTACTCATCTGCATCCGAACCCATGGCGAGTCTCCTACGGATTTCCTCTCTGTCATTGCGGCGCTGAAACAGACACACAAAAACATAAATAAAACAGCAGGCAGCAGTAGGAATTTTTATTCACTTAAACAATGCGAGGGCCGTTCCGAAAGTCTGTGGGCTGGCAAACCTGCACCAATTCTATGAAAGTGACTTGCCCATCAAGATAACCTGTGGTGTGATTTGTTTATACGAGTAAAGCTGATATGCAATTGTCTTTCTTGCTTGCTATATAAGTTGAATTGCAATGTGTATTACAATGGTGGATGTGAAGTTATGTATCTAATTATAAATAATAAGGAAACAACAGACTGTTATTGAATTTTGTGTCAAGTTACGCAAAAGTGGCTAGGAAACGTCAAAAAAAAAAGCGTACAGCAAAGAGGCAACAGGTAAAACTGCTGTATTAAAGTAGTAGAAGCATTTAAAGGAAGACGAAAGCAGTGTGCAGGGTGAGCCAAAAAGTAAACACCCAGCAACCTCTGTAAACACTGTGAAAGCAGAGACAAGGTTGAAATAAGAACAAATGTTTACTGATTCATGAATTGTCAGTTAAACTAAAGTTTTTGGCATCCACTTCTTGGCTGATCCCACACACTGCTTTTACCTTTCATATGGGTGATATACCCATTGCTTATTCAGAGTACGCATGTTTCACATCTCCTGGCCACTGTTGTGAAACTTAACACAAAACTGGATGGTGATCCTCTGACTGGCACTGTAATAAACACTCTTCTTTCATAGATAGCAAAAACTAGAATTGCTTCTTTAGAATGAGTGCAATGTTGCTGGTTCACAAACTTACAAAACGACTCTTGTACATTTAAATGGTTACTCAAGACTTCCAACCTCACCACATGTGTGTGTATCTTACCTCGTAAAGCATTAAACAAAAGTGAGAGCAGCTGGAACAAAATAAATTAAGTAATTCTGCAGGTAATTATCCAGAGTAGCAGCTTTTCTGAAGGAAACGTCCTAGACCAACAAAAGTAGCATTAATGGGTACTGCACAACTTACCTTGTTAATATTCAGGAGAGCGTAATGTTAAAATAAGTAGAACGTATTAAATAAAATAGTTAAAAGTACGAGCAGTTAGCCACTTTGTTTACATCGGACGTCATGATTTTTGGTGAAGTAATGCATTATTAACATGAACAACTGCGCATCGTGCCGTCACCTTATTGGCTGTTGGGTCTGTAGACGACACTGTCACTGAATTTTACGCCGAAGTTGAGACGCGACATAGTGCAGATGTGTTTTTTTGCGGTATTGAGTTGTGACGTCCGAATCAGACCGTGCGAAGGCTTCTGATTTAAGATCGGAGGGTGCAAGAACGAGTGCTTCTGTGCGTAATATTCGCCTATGTGGCGGGTGTTATTGGATTTTTTAGTAGATTGTGGTGTTTTTGTGGATTGAGGTCAGATGCACGACAGTTGAATGGGTCGTGGACAGAGGAATTCTATCCACCGCATACCTAAGTGAGTTAATTCATATTATTTCGGTGTTTTTTTACGGTTCCTTTAAATCCCTAAAATCCTAGATTACACTAAATTTGTAGGTTAGATTAACATTCCAAAATCCTAGGTTAGTTTAAAAACCTAAAATCCGAAGTTAGTTTAAAACCTTACTATCCTAGGTTGGTTTAAAAATGTAAAATAGTGAATCACCCATCGTGGGGTTAGGTTCAGTTAGCTTAGGTGGGCACATATTATGAAATTAGTCAGACATTAGTATATTCATGTTCTGCATAATTAGTAGAGTGGAAATATACCACTTTTCGGGTTTTTTTAAATTTTTTGTTACAGAAAAGCCGCTATTCTGGATAATTACCAATATATACAGTTATAGTGTACAACACAATTTTTCTAAAAAGTAATACAAAATTTTTCAAATGGAATTTTTCTTGTTTTTTATACTTTACTTTGCTAGCATGACATGTAAACACCAGCCTCTGCCACGTTCGCAATATATCTAGGAAATTTGTAATTTGTGAACAAATGAGCCCTGAAAACTATATATGAATAGGTGCAATGACAAAGGTTTCTCAGTAAGTTACCACTCTACATGTCAGTGAGTGAGGTCGGCAGTGGCCTAGTTTGTAGTGTTAACTAGCAGTGCATTCCCAGTTCAACTGTGCGGATATTTGGCTTCGTGCATATCTGGTAAAATAGTATGAAGCAGGTAAATTGGTGCGGCCTTCACTCGTGATCAAGAAATACGCATATTTTACATTTTCACGCATTTACGCAATTCCTGTGCTGGAATTGTTTCCAATTTTTTAAAAATTACCTTTTAAAAACCATAATTTCCCCTATCTTTTTATAGCTCTCCCCTCTATCGTGATTCATTATGTCAACTGTAAATATAACAATGCAACATATGATTAGGATTCAGCATTAGTACTGATGATGCATGTCATTTTGCAGAATATTTTTTAATTTTTTTTGGAAAAGTGCCATCCTTCTTAACTACCACAACTGTGTTGCTGGTGCTATATAGGCCTTACCTGACGTGATGTTATAGGTTTCACAAAGAATATTATAGTGGATATTAATTAATTTTTTTATGCATTACTTATTTTTCATCTTTTAAAAATGATGAAATATCTGCATTTGTTCACTGTGATGTGAAAAGATAGAACCTGCATCGAAACAGGTGATGGTTAACAGGTGAGTGTGGCTATGGTTAAGTTTTTATATTAGTGTAGAATATCACAAGGTGATATACAGGATAAGGTTAACTCGACAAAACTGAGTTAAGAGAAATTGGTTATATGTTCTGCCATGTTCCTTTGTGTTCCAAGTACAGCACTAAACTGACATGAACAAAAAACAAAGCAAAAGTCACAAATTACTGAAGCCATTTCAATATGTTTTAACACTAGTTTAAATACAGATTCTGGGGAATGCAGACCGTCAATCTTTTTGTCTCTCACCATGTGAAATGTTGTATCTAAATAGTGTGTGAAAGTTGAAGTGTGTTATGAGTTCAGAATCATTAAATTAGAATTTGAACATGTCCAAATTTTGAATTACAACCTGTGTTTGGTCTTAGTATTTAATAGATCTCGGTGTTAACTGTAACTGAATTGGCCATGGACAGTAATTATTTTCCATCGCAATGGTTCATATGGGCAGGTACCAGCCGTAAGCAATTAAAAAAGGTACAGTTTATTGCCTCGAACCATTTTTGGCCAGTCACGTGGTTAGAAAGATGATGCGTGTTGCCTAAATTTGCAAACTGACAAATGCTTATTTACTTACTTTGTGCCAACACAACTATTTGGTAGAATGTGCCATATTTTCTCTGCATGAAATCATCAATATTAGTGACTTTACAGTTGCAAGGGGAGTACTTAAATGTATTTGTTCATGATGATGGTGATGATAGTAGGTATCTGTATTTTATTAATTAGAGGTTCGCAACTATTGGGATTTTGTACCAACTGCCAACTAGCTCGAGAAAAGTAAATCCATACAAGATCTGGACCACTCCGCTTCCCGGAGTACAGAAGGTAAAGCCGTATGAAACAGGTAAATCAGCGTGCCCCCTGATGCCGCTTGTGCACCGGGAAGCAGTGTGGCGCAAAGATTACGTAAATTCACTTTTCTGGAGCCATCTGCGTACATGTTTACCATTTTCCATGAATATGATCACATCTTTTCCCCATTTTTTTATGACTTTTACACCACATTTCCCAGATACTCATATATTCACAGGCCTTCCCACTTTTGTGAATCATAGTATGTACTAAGACACCTATATGATTATTATTCGATTGTTATTCACCATGGTCAGTACTATCAACAGTAATTATTAAGTTAAGGGGCTTTCTGAAAAACACAAAAAAAAATTCAACCTCACCTTACTCGATGAAATCACAATCTTCCGCAAAGAGCAACATACGCGCATATAACGCACTGAAACACTCGTTTACAGCCGAATATATACACAGAAGCACTCGTTAATAGGCTAATATAATGCACAAAAGCACTCTTTCTAGCTGTATCCCTTTTAAATCCGCCGGATAAGAACGACATGAAACATGCTGGCAAAGGCACGACAGCGTCTGACAAGGTACAAAACTGTCCCTTAAAATGCCAGTGAGGACATCTGTCACCGCCAGGTAGCGTGTGGAATTAGCAATGCGCAGCCATTATTAATGGCAGTACACGTTAATAGACGTAAACATAAAATTTTGTTATGTCTTTAAATATGTTCTACTTATTTTAACATTACGCCGCCTTGAATATGAACAAGGTAAGCTGTGCAGAACCCATTAATGCAACTTTTGTTGGTCTAGGACGTTTCGTTCAGAAACGTAAATAAACTGTCTGAACAGTCATTTCGCAATCTTGTTCAATTTTTAAAAATATGTTATACTTATTTTAAAGCTATGCCCCTAGTATATTTGTGTTCTACGTGATTAGTAGAGTGGAAATATACCACTATTTGGGTTTTTTTTTTATAGAAAAACCCCTAAACTTAATAATTACCTGATATTATTTTGGTGTGTTTTACGGCTCCTTTAAATTCCTAAATTCGTAGTTTAGTGTAAAACCCAAAAATCCTAACAGGTAGCTTAATATGCAAATGTAGTTATATTACGTAATTCAAACAAGGTTTTTCCAGACGTTATTACCCACAATTTCACATTCTTTCTAAACTAACCTAGGATTATTGGTAGGTAATGCAGAACACGACTATAGTAGCATCATTAACATATGCCTAATTGTATAATATGAGCCCACCTAACCTAACAGAACCTAACCCCACGATGGGGAATCACTATTTTACATTTTTAAACTAACCTAGGATTGCAGTTATTTAAACTAACGTAGGATTATAGGGTTTCCATATAGTCTGTGATTGTAGGGTGTTCATAGGATATTTGATTAATATTGTATAATCTTATATTACTTTACAACCTTACAATCCTAGGTTAGTTTAAACATGTAAGGTAGTGATTCACCCATCGTAAGGTTAGGTTCTGTTAGGTGGGCACATATTAAGAAATTAGTCATACGTTAATGCCCTTAGTATATTCATGTTTCGTGTAATTAGTAGAGTGGGAATATACCATTTTCACGCAACTTTTTTTTTTACAGAAAAGCCACTTCCCTGGATAATTACCTTTTCTTGAAATAATAACAATTACATTAAACAGTTAACACTATTGCAGTTGATAGAGGCCTACCGGAGGGTTACAGCAAAACCAAATTGTAGCCAATCTGTATACTATAGTTACTTTACAAATTAAAGATATTCAAATCTTACTTTCCGATATGCTTCATCATCGTCTTCAATGCTCACAACACGAATAAATTTGTCAACTATATCTTCTTCATACTCCTCGCTATTTGCAACTTTTGAAACCCATTGCAATTTATTATCAACAAGTACTGGCCACTTAAGATCATATTTCGGTCTGTTATTAACATCATTGGAGTTTTCTTTAAAACTATTTTGTTCCGGATTGTCGGATGGTAAAACCTTATCAGGACCTTGCCATGGTATATTCTTTTTAAATGTGGTTGCAATTGTACTTGTTAGATGTGAAGTCTGTGCCTTGAAACTGTCCAAGTTTTCTGAAATACGCGCTGTTTGGGCTCTTAATACCTCTAAATTCAACGACTCGGACACTTTGACCGAGTGGTTTTTAATGTTGGCTATTACTCCATCAAACATTTTTATATTTTTGCAAGCAGCATGAACAAAATACAAAAATCAAGAATATTATAACACGCAAATAGTAAACGCAACACTGGAACCTAAAAAAAAAAAATTGCGTAAATACATAGACGATTAAAAATATTCCCCTTAATATTTGTCACAAGCACAAACGGAACGTTCTTATTTTGGTTATGTTTATGACGCTTGTAATCTTCTTCGCCTAATCTTCCGAAAACACGTGGCCTTGGGCTATGGCACTCGTAAAAACAACAGGCGTTGTTGTCATGTAAGTAGTGTTGCCAACAACATGGTAGTTCACAATCAAACTATTTTATTTATTTTTATATATATTTACTTATTTTATGAATGTTTCTAAGAGCTCTGGGCTCAATATAGCATCAGTACAGAATTTATACACTCTTTTTAATTCATTTTATTTTGTTAAGCTTTCATCATTATAAAAATAAAAAATAAAACTCCTCGATTGTACACACAATACATTGATAATGTATTTAGAATTAGCAAGCAATAATTATTCGGTTTCTATCGCCCATAAGTACCAGTGTAGCTAATCACAGGAGAGTCTACAAAAAATATTTTTTTTTTTAAATTAAACAAATATTTAAAAAGACAAACTTTATAATATATATTCTTCCTGCAGAATTTCAAACGTAAAACCTAGATTATGTAGAGATTTATTTAGTTCGCATTTAAAATAAAAAAGTTAATGGTTTCTAAGTGCAATATGGTGTTAGGCCTGATTGACACAATAAAATTTTCCGTGTTGACAGGCTCGGGCAGAAGCTTCCACGAGACCTGCTAACCAAGCCTGCATGCAAGCAGTTATAGAAGGTTCTTTGGATTGGAATAACCCATCCAATGATACTTGTTGCCGCGGAAAGACAGACGAGTGCATTTTTTATGATATACTTCTGCAACTGTATAACATTTCATTATAAACATTTCTTGTTCAGGTTTTTCTCGTAACCCTTTTCTTCTGTTTCAGTAATACGATGACGCCCTTCGGCATGTTGGAATAAGGTTAGTCAAATTATGAAGAACATATATTATGTGTGTAAGTAAAATCTGACTTGTGCGTGTGTACGCCTGTGTGTCTGTACAATATATAAAATTTGTATACTGCAATTTGACTTATTTGACTTGTCCAATATCTTTACAAAGCTCTGTATTGAACAAAGATATTTTAGGCGCAAATAAAACTAACAGTTTTCCCTCACAACTTCAGCATTGTTAGTTCATATCGTTTTGTTGTTATAACTTCTACTTTTTTTGTAAAATAAACATGTAACCCAGACAAGTCTAACATCACTGCATACGGTTTGTAACGGATGCTTATTAATAAATTAATAAATAATAACCTTAATTTTCACACAGTAAAATCAGTAGACATTTGGCGTGAGCCCAAAATCACTGGTCGCTGCGACAGTTCGCTGCGCCACAATACAACAACGTTCGAGAAATGTGCCGACGACAATATCATTGGACATGGCCATCAGCTACAGTATCTTTACAATGTTTGGAAAATCGCCAAGTGACGAACCTTAAAAGCAAGTGGTGGAATCGTGAGACGGCCACACAATGCGAGACTTGTTCTGCCCCACAATGCCCGCCATCCAAACACTCTCAAGGATAGTAGGTGGAGGACAAGACTCAGCATCACATGCCACAGTAGCCAAAATATCACCAGCAGAAACTACAACAATGCCTGCACGCGTCACGATGCCCTGCGTTGTGATGCCAGCCATCGAGGCACCCTGGGCCGAATCGTCTACTCCAGTGGACCCTGCCAAACCACATATAGTCGAGGAGACACCTGGAGGCAGCACACCCAGACAGACTGATCTCCCCGCAGCCTTCACGTTGACAGTGGAGACCACCGAGTGCAGCAAAGAAGGTACTCTACAGCCGGCCAATAAGATATCCGAGGAGGAACACCTCAACAGGGACTCCTGTGACTCCCCTCGACATCGTCGGACAAAACAGGGCTCTCGTACCAGTTGCAGCAGCAGTGACGACGAGAGTGGGAACGAGAGCGACAAACAACCCAGTCCCTCCAAGCAGCCTCGTCCAGTCACACGGGTACTGTGAATAGTCTGTCAGTGCTGTACGTCCCAAAGCACTACCTGGAACATCCATGAACTGTATCCACTGTTGCCACTCAACACAACACCAGTAGAGTGATCCTCACAGCGGTGCTACAAACTGCGACCATGTAGTGCCTAGCCGTTTGTTCCAGCGTTCTGCGTCTGATGGCGCAGCTACCCAGCGAATGACGGCAAGGTGCGAGAATGGTTTCTCGTGGTGGAGAAGGGGTGGGAAGGGGGGGGGTTATTGGGTGTGAGCCAAAACTCACTGGTCTCTGCGACTGTTCGTTCCATCATAATACAAAAACGACCGAGCACAGTGCTGACAAGAACAACCGGCATGGCCATCAGCTACAGTATCTCGATGGTGTTTGGGAAATCACCCGCTTCACCATCACCGCGCGAGCCAGCTGAAGGTCCCACTTTGATCCGACCACGTCGGCGAAGCAGGACAGCATCGTGGTTTGGATCCCAACCGAATTGGCACATGTGCTCACACTCAGCACTACACCGTCAGAGTGTAGCACGCATGAAGGTGACACCAACCTCCATAACCCCCTCTGATGGGGATGCATAAAAACAGCACCATTGTACAACACTAAGGGTTTGCGAGTGTAAGTGGTCTCCAAAAGAAGAGCAAAATCCTTCCCAGTTTACACAAAGTGCAAATAACAAGTAAACTGTACTACTAAATGTAATTAAAAATTACATTATAGTGAAATGTCAAGGATTTCCTACTTCACCCTAGCCAACCTAAAGCCCCCAAAGGCATTACCTGACTGGGGGCATTTCATTTTTTATGTTTTAGTAGGAATAGCAAGTGTAAAAATGCACAGGTTTATTTATGCAGCAGTCAACGGGTTTACTGACTCGGGTAGACACGTTTACAGCACTACATGCCCATAAACCTAATAGCACGAAAGTGCGTTGTCATGAATAATTAAGTAGCTTGTTTAGTATAGAGAACATATAAGATTTTGCTAGGGAGAATGTTCAGCCTTAATTAAGTTAAGGGAGCATTTCCACCAATGCCATGTAAACAATTAAGAGCCTAACCCCCATTTTGCATTTTTTTTATGCACACTAGTTTCCTACTTCCCGTGTCTTCAGGGAAAGTTGCCGGGAATACGTCGACAGCCATTTAGTCTGAAGTGGGCATTCAACGGTACAGGTCACGCAGTTTGCGACTCTTGGGCACTTCAACAACTTCTTTGTCTTCCACCAAGAACCATAGTATTAACTTCTTTTTCAGCCAGAAGTTACAACTTTGACTCAGGGAGGATTTTATTGTTTATTAATGGTCATCATTGCCCCACATTAATAGACACTGCTGCCTCAAATAACTTCATACAGCGTAGTTTCGTACATCCTACAAATATCACTCGAGCCGCTCACGTAATTAGTTTAGCTGCAAACCAGCACACCAGCACTGCACTAGTTCAAGCCACAGTGACGGTTCGCATACAATGACCTAGAAACAATAACCACAGCAGTTGTTACTCCAGACATTAGGAAATATGCTATCATTTGTGTACTATGGCTTACTGAGCAAAATACCAAAATAGAACCCACAGCACATCACACCCATTTCAGCCTAAAGGAGCGACGCACAGTAAATAACCTTGACCGGCGACCAGCCGATATAGCACTACCTGTTTTACAAGCGGGCTTTGACAACAATATACAGCCCGAACACGAGGCAGCTTTTCAGTGGCTCCATGACAAGCACCGATGTGTGTTTACAGCACACGATGCCCTTCGTCGAACCACAGTTGCTAGGCATTCCATACCGATAGTACACTACAGGCCTATATAGACTCCACCACACAGTTATTTACCTCACCAAGCACGAATTATTAAACAACAAATTCATGATATGTTGAATGACGGTGTTATTGAACCAACAAACAGTGATTTCAATTCT
This sequence comes from Clitarchus hookeri, assembly GCA_002778355.1. Taxonomy (NCBI): domain Eukaryota; kingdom Metazoa; phylum Arthropoda; class Insecta; order Phasmatodea; family Phasmatidae; genus Clitarchus; species Clitarchus hookeri. The sequence goes on from NQII01005387.1 coordinate 61,530, forward strand.
GCCATAACACTAGCACCTAAAAAAAGATGGCACATGGAGGTTTTAAGTAGATTTTCGGACAGTGAACCAAGTGGCAAGTAGTGCGTTACCACCATACATCAGCGTCAAAGATACCCTCAGATCCTTAGGGCCAGCCAACGTCATACCATCCCTTAACCTTAAGAGTGTATATTGGCAAGTGCCTGTCAAGCTCGAAGACAGTGGCAAGACAGTTTTCACGGTCCCCGATGGCAGGAATTTTTAGTTCTGTGCCATGCAGTTCGGACTGAAGTGTGCACCGGCCATCTTACAGGCGATAATGGTCTGAGTGTTGGATGGCCTCATTGGCGAATTCATACTTGTCTACCTGGACTATTTGGATATATGGTCAGCAAGTTGGAAGGAGCAGTTACACATGCTCTGAATCGTGATGCCCTATGTCGTGGCACCCTGTGCCAAGGCGTCCACTCCAGCAGACCCTGGGGGGCAGCATGCCCAGGCAGGCTGATATCCCTGTGGCCATCACAATAACAGCGGAGACCACCGAGTGCATAACAGCAGGTACTCTACGGGCGGCCAGTCAGACATCCGAGGGGGAACACCTCAGCAGGGACTCCTGCGATCCGCCTCGAAGTCACCAGCCAATATGGTGCCCCCTGTACCAGTAGCAGCAGCAGCAGCAGTGACGACAAGAGTGGAAGTGAGAGCGACACGCATCGATGCCATTCCAAGCGGCCTCGTCCAGTCATGCAAGACCAGTGCTTAGTCTGTCAGGACTGTACGTCCCACAACACTACCAGGCACCGGCACACCCATCAACAGCGTCCACTGGTACCACTCAACACAACACCAGTAGAGTGCCTCACAGGGGCACTACAACCTGCGACAATGCAATGCCCCACCATTGGTTCCAGCATGCTGCTCCTGATGGCGTAGCTACCAAACAGAAATGGCGTAGCGCACAAACGGTTTCCCAC